>JACXGJ010011455.1:0-19822 GCA_016801105.1 Esox niger | reverse complement strand
ACACACACACACACACACACACACACACACACAGACACACCCAAACTACCAACGCACTCTTCCTATGTGGTCTCTGATAGTTGAAGGACATGTGTACTGTGCTGAAAGTTCATGATCTCCAGTTTCTATGGCTAGAAGAGTTATCATGGTTTACACACATTTAGCTACATGAGTGTAGTTAGCTAACACTAGCATTGCTAGGAATTTATGATAAACGTTGTTAAAATATTGGCTGCAATATTTGACATAAGTAAAGCATTTGAAAGAAACATGATTTTGGCAACAGACCTAGTTTCTTTTTAAATGCAGTCAGTTACAGTTGCATGCTAGACTATCTGTTCACATTTGTGATCAGTAATGTAATATTTTGATTACTCAAACTCAGTTATGTACTTTTAGATTACTTTAAGAAGCATTAGAAGCCAAATAGGAATAGCCTATAACCAATTGAATTCCGTTTGTGGAGTCAATCAGTGTTAAATTGTACATTGCTGACCAACATTTGTATTTGCGTTTTAGCTTATGGGTTATGTTTACCATTACTTTCTCTTTCAGTATGATTTGGCTGCATCTGTATTTTACACGCTAAAGTTATTCATATTTAGTCTTTCCAATTAATCCAATATCCCTTGATCTTTTAAGATTTGACTTTTTATCTGAACACAACCCAAGATCTAAGGATTTGTTAGCCTATTCTGTTGTGTTTTATTCATGTTTTTTATTGCTTCAAAACATTGTGGAAATATAACTGACAGTTTCTCAGAACAGATATTGACAGACTTTTATTTAAATATCAAGGTATCCTTCGCTTTTCATGTATATGCTAAATCTGCAATAGTCTGAGATTTTGTTCCATGACCACCAACATTGTCAAAACGTTGCTGAAACCCTAGGGCACACGAATGCATGGCAATCGTGAACACTCCCACACAAATTTGAACACAACCGTAATGTTTCCTCTAAGGCTTTATATGATATAAAACCCTAACTTCTACAGCTTGTTAGTTATGCTTAAAAGTATAATAATACATGCTTAAGCAATCCCACAAATGTAAGCCAAAACTAACATTACCTGAGTTACACTAACAACTCCGGTGCTTGTTACCAGAGTTGTTCTCTGGTCTAGTACAGAAAAATGCATCATATTTTCATCCTGTTTGCTTGGAAAAAGCATTGATAACTCCTAAAGCTAGCACCAAACTGTGTAATAATACATTTATCTTTCGAGCTCAGAAGTACTAGCTACATCTACATTGGGTTATCCAACTAAATGTTAACGGATCATTAGCCAGCAGCAGCAGTGCGTGTATCTAAATAATGTGCCGGCGTTACGCAACGAATAACAATGCAATTAAGGTGTGTGCACCTTCTAATAAGCATTTCTTAGTGTAAAATTGCTGGGCTGTTTTAATAATACATGAATCCATGGGCATTACATCAAGCTCTGGCTTCTTGCTGTAGCCAATATATAAATTGACATTAGCTGACAAATTGGTTGTAGAGTAAAAAAACGAATCTAAAATTCGAACATTTCAATTTGTTTTTCAGTTGAATTGTTCATGTCACATTAAAGGTATAAAAAGTGTTTATATGATTTTTCTTTGTCAAAATTTTCTACATCACAATAACCTGGCATTTACCAGGGGTGTGTAGACCTTTTATATCCACTGTAAGACATTGCAATCCTCAATATGAACGTCATTTCAGACTTCTTTATTTGAGCTCTTGGTTATCAAAACATTTTAGCCTGTCTTAATAACAGTTTCTCAAAGATGGGTTACTTAACTGAATTTACTGTGACAAACCTGTATTCTCCCTACCTCTTAGAATTTCTGTCTACTGCAGTTTCTGTACAATATGTGTCTGCCATAAACACTGGGGCTAACATTTGTGTATAAAAGGTGCCTATTAAAACAATAATGACGTTTTTACTGAATTTTTTTCAGGAAAACTATTATCCTGCCATTATCATGTAAAAGGATTATTACAGTGCTTACTTTAGCAATGCCATTGTATTTCCAACCCCCTGTCAGTCTAAATTGCCATTGAAAATTAGACTAAACAATGATTAACGGTTTAGAATAACGGGGTTACTTACTATGGCTCGTCTGATCAGACCAGGATAAAAATATAATGGTATTTAAACTGTTTTAATACTTTATTTTGTAATGAGAAAGTAGTTGAATATTGGACAGTATTTTAAAATGCATTAAATATAATACAGTGGGTTAAACATTAGGAAAACCTGACCTTGTTGGATGACTAGATCTGGCTGCATTGATATAACTCTCTGATATTTTCTATAGTGAAAAACCTATGAAATTCTTTAATAGTATTTAAAGTGTATTAACGAAGTACCAAGTAGCTTCTAGAACTCTGACGTGTTCTACAAAACATTTCCGGTAAATGTACTACACACTTTGCATTGGAAGTTCTTTAAAAAAATAATCTGTCTTTAATCACTCTAGATAGAACACAAGTATGCATTATATTAAACAGCCAATGTTTTGATTCCCTTCCTGTTAGTCTCTCTTACTTACACTGATAAGAGCGAGTAGGCCTTCTAAAACATTGCTAAACTTAGTAGCTAGCTATATGACACAGTGCTACTTCCAAATACAGTCAATCTTAGAGGAGTACTTGATTTGGGTCTCCATTCAAAATACTAAAATACGCAGAGAATTCAGCATAATGATCCAGAGAAACCTTTGTAGGACACATATTTGAAGCCAGACATTGCTGAGACACCAAACCGTTGTTACAGTGGAATGACGTGACAAAGCTTTCAACCCAGTCCAAGTGCTTTAGTGTCGACACGAGCATGGTCCTTGGTCGAAAGTAGTGCCCTATGTAGGGTTTATTGTGGCATTGGGAACTCGTTCTTTGACACACGCTAAGACTCATAAACCGAGATCTGGCCCTCTGGAGAAAATAACCTCACTAATTACTGGCTCTGACAGTGGGCTTAACCACAGAGTTTGAGGGAGGGAAGGAAAGAGCGAGCCAGAGTGGAAGAGGGAGGACAAGAGAGGGGAGGGGAGGTAGGAGTGAGAAAGGGACAGGGAGGGAGAGTAGAGGAAGGGAGCGAGAGAGAGCGAATGAGCAAGAGATGGAAGAGGGACGAAAAGAGGAGAAAGAAAGAAACCGAGCGCATCTGCCTGTGCATTCCTCCATGCTGTGTCATGCTGGTGCAGTGCTGCCCTTATACTGGGCTTTTCTTCCTGCCAGGCGCAGGGAACAAGGGCCCAGGGCATCAAGGCCATTCATGCAACGGGCCTGCCGACACCTAGCCTGATTAAATCAGAGTGACCGCTGCACTGCTCATTGTCTCTCTAGACCGTTGAATGAGGCTCGCCGACCCCAGGCCTCACCATTGAAAGCAGGAGCTTCTGGCTGGGACTGGACGTTTTCGGTAGCAGGGCCATGAAGTCGGTCATACTTTAGAAGTGTGGTCGGTTTATGGTCAAGATGGCTTTAGTGACTAGCTAACTTACGGACTACCTGGTTGGCTGACTCGCGGGCGGTTTTCTTGTGATGTGCAGCTCCGGGGCAAATGAAGTCAATGCATATGCAGCTTCGACTAACATACTTTAGTTTACACCGATGCGTGGATTCAATTTTGTGAAATATATAGCACCTTCTTATTGCAGATGACTATCCTTGAGGCAGCTCTTGCCTATCTGAGAAACAGGTATTTTATTTCCGTCAGAGGCTGAAAACAAATATTGAAGATCCTTTAAACGTACCGCGGTTTACGTCGTTATTCATGTCTTTAATATGCCCGTGGTTTCTGTGGAGTGTGGTGCCTTTTCCATTCACTCTCCAACACTGAACTGAAACAGCCTGATTAGTTCCCAGTGGAATACTATGACAGTGACACCGCACAGACCGCCGAGCCGCAGCTGAAAGTACTTGAGATTCAGAATGGAAGACTTGCATATACACTTTGCTTTTTTGACGCGTCTTTTTTAATCTCCCTTTGTCACCCTGCCTCTCATTCTCTGTCACAGATGACTTGTGCCTTGCTGAACCATTCTCTCCATTTCGCTGAGACACAGACAGTTGGAGATGTGGATTGGAGCATGAGCAAATCCCTTTCGGGCTCTCTCTTACTCACTTGCCCGTGCACGCACGCACGCACGCACGCACGCACGCACGCACGCACGCACGCACACACACACACACACACACACACACACACACACACACACACACACACACACACACGTGTGCGCAATATATCTATATAATATATGACTTATATAAATACACACACCCTCCCTCCTGTGGTCTAACATCTTGGTTCTTTGTAATGTGCTACACATCAGTGTGTATTGTCTGGAGCCTTCAGTGTCCTTGGAAAGCAGCCTAAGCTCTGACACAAACACACGGACGGACGCACGGACGGACGCACGCACGGACTCACGCACGCACACAAACATACACATAGGCTAACTCTCCTGTGTCACCAGGCAGACTCCGAAGTAAACAAAGGACACACAGAAATGCACACACTGGTCCACTGATGCTAGCTCGCTAACCCTGACCTTCCTGATGCTAATCAGTGTTTCCTATCTGCGTAACAAATCGGTCGCCACAGAGAATGATACAGCATAACTTCAGAGCCCCTGGGTGAGTCTACTCTGTTTGTGTGGATCCCCATTAGCTCCTGCTGAAGCGGCATACACTCTTCCTGGGGTTACACTGATAGAGCCGACCTGTAGCACAACAACAATGCATGCTACGCGTGTGTGTGTGTGTGTGTGTGTGTGTGTGTGTGTTTTAGGTCTAACTATACTCATGGGGACCAAATGTCCCCATGAGTATAGTAAAACCACAAGAAATTGGAGTCATGGAGACCTTCTGCTGGTCCCCATGAGGCAAAAGTCAATTTCTGGTTTAGGGTCAAACTTTCTTTAAGGTCCAGGCATTGTTGGTTACATTTAGGGTTAGACATACATGTTACTTTCTTGAGGTAAGGGTTAAGATTAGGTCTAGGTTTAGGGGTTAAGATTAGGGCAAGGGAGCATGCAATTTCTATTTTCTGGTCCCTATGAGGTTAGCTGTACAAACGTGTGTGTGTGTGTGTGTGTGTGTGTGTGTGTGTGCGCGCGCGCGCCTCTTCACGGTCCTTGTTGTGTAATAATGTTGTTTTTACCAGTCTATTTAAGGTCATTTTGCTGTTTGCTTGAGTAATTGAGGATAAAAGGAGGTTCCATGTGATCATGGCTCTTGTACAGTAAAGTGCTTCTCTGTGGAGATGTTTTAGACCTGGAGAATGTGAGGAGCCCCCTGGTGGCCATGCCTGGTGGGGTGTGTAGGGGTGTCTGATGGGCTTTATTGGATTATGTTAACGATTTGGACAATTGTTTACAGTGATGTTACTCATACATATTTGAAGAGCAGCAGTGAGTCGCTTATCAACCCTCAACCAGGAACGAGAAGCCTTTATTTTGTTAATCTGTGCTACTCTGTACCAGATATTGAACTAGATATAGCTTTGCTATTTCCTCTATTACTCCATTGAACCATTCTATGGGACAGCAGTAAAGACTGGACAAAAACAGAGCTTGAGAAATATGTACAACTTTCCTTTCTGTCACATATGTAGAACATCAACATAGCATGATTTTCATAGCACGATTGTCATTACTTTAATCCTAGGAGTTTTGCCGCCTTCTCAGTGGCCACTCTATATATAACTGCAGTTATGTTTCAGTACTTAGAGAATGTTTTCAGGCAAATACAATGTTCTAACTTTATAGAATGTATTTAAACTCAGTCTGTTGTTTGTCACCAGTTCTGTTACCATCTGCAACCCTTTGTTAAGTGTCCCACTGAGCCTACTGCTTTTGTGTGCTGGTAGACTGTGGAGTCATCAGCATACATCACCATTTTAGCTTCTTGAATGTATGTGGAAAGGAAATGGGCACAGACAGCTGCCCTTACGGACACCTCACTGTATCTCTGATTTAAGAGGGGTCTCAGTTGAAGAATGCTTGAAGTTCAAGTGGATACTTTGTAAATCTCCAACTGTGGTTTGTCCGGTGATGGAAAGACGTAACAATGTAGTTTCTCATTACAGTTTATGATGAATATCGTCAAAGGTTGCTTCAAATTATATCAATACAGCCCCAACCATCAGATTGTTATCCATTTATTTGCACCTGTTAACATTGATCTGAGGTAGGGCAGTACAAGTGGAGTGCCCTTCTCTGTATGCTTCGAGGTAATAGTTAAAACAATAACCTCGCATTTGGTCACAAAACACAGTTACCTCCAATTTGACCAACCTGCAAGCTGATTGGACGGCTTTTGGTGTTGACACTGGGTGCTTAACCATGTTTAGGTAGTCAAATGACTTTCATTCATACCTGTGGACTTTCTTGTTTATTTTGGCTGTGATTAAAGGCATTGCTAATCACAGTGGCAGTAGTCTGCTTGTCAGTAGTTTGTAGTCTTTACTTGCCCAAAATCTTTTCCCCCTCTTTTTCATTTGATCTTTAATCCAGAGGATGTTGTTTCAGTACTGTCATACTATACAGGTATCTGTTGTCCAATTTGTGAATGTGAATCGAAATCAATCTATTTGTGAGTGATCATAATACAAGCCTTTCTGAATTTTGTTGGTTGAAGCTGTCATTGTTTTGCAATCTGTACTAAGATGAGCTACCTAACTCCTGAATCTAGCAATCTCCTGTATCTATGAAATCTACTACCGCCCCCATACCATTGAGAGTGGGAACTGGGCTCCTGTCAGGCTATGGTCTTTACAAAACCAGAGAAAATTAGTCAACCTGGCTATCTTGCAATGTTGTTGTGGAAAGGAACTTTGTTGAGACAAGCCCAATGTTTCTATTGAACAAGGACAAACATGCTGTATCTACCCTCCAATCAACCGAGCAATCAGCAAAACACAAAGGCCACAATAATTGCTACAAAACATGACTCCACTCATTGTTAGATCAGACAGCAGACTCAATCAAACTCTCTGAACTTTCCTGCCATGAAAATACTGCTGTGGTGAATATTTGTCTGAAACACTTCCAAACACTCATAATTATGTAGAGAGACTGAATAAGGTTGTGTCATAGTGGGTTCTGCCTTTAAGGTGTCTAACCCTAATCCTATCCCTTACCTCAAATTGTAGATGTTTACTCTGAACTTAAACTTTAGCCTGAAATAGCATTTTTCCTTGTGGGGCATTGGGGAAAATGTTTCAGTCCAGAACAAGTTTGTTAAACCTTAACACACACAAACTGATTTTTTCCCCCTTCTTCGGCACGAGGAAGAGTTTGTCCTAACTTCTAGCCTTAAATAAAAAAACGAAACTTTATTCTAAACCCTAAAACTTACCAATTACCTGGAGATTTTCAGTGGTTGGAGGGTTGAATACTGTATAGGACAAAATAATGGCCTCATAATGGCCTCTTTGAATGCAAAGAACAAACAGCTTTTAACCCTGTCAATGTTGTGAAGACTGGTCATCCCTACTCTTTAGATAAAGGTATACACATATTGTACTTCATCTACAAACCTTCCTCTTACATCCTCTCTCTCTTTGCTCTGTCATACACACACAGACACACACGCACACACCCGACAGCCTGCTTCAGCCCACATTCTACCTTTTGAACCAAATCTCTTTCAGTAGCGTAACCTGTCTTTTCAGTCTCATGCATATTAGTCTGTGGTGCCGTTATCAACTTGTTAGCCTGCTAACCTGACTGAAATGTCATTTTATTCACCTGAAGAACGGCACCTCTGGACTATCTAAATATGGCCTGAAACACACTCACCTGCTTGTATTTGCATTCTCTGGAATTTCCAACCCTTGGATTTCTGGAAAATGCAGCGGGGATGTTGGGAACATTGCCATAGTTTTCCCAACCCTACCCTGGTGCCAAACATAATATTTTCTACGTGTTCTGTACTCAGTGGTCCTAATATGTTTTGTGTTTTCTGTTTCTTATTCCAGGCATGTTCTATGATTGATGAGGAAGTAGCGAAGGCTTTGGTTAATAGGAAACTCAGGAACCTCCCTCTCCGCTGGTAAGACATGGTGATTTATGAGCCCTCTCTGCTCATCAGTAACAACATCTGCTCTCCCAGACAGACACACTCAGGCTGCATGCCAAATGGCACTCACTTGCCTATTTAGTGTGCTACTTTTGCCCAGGGCCATTGAGTGCTAGGACTCTATGTAGGGATTAAGATGCCATTTGGCACACTGCCTGCTTTCTTTCCATATTTCAGAGTCTATAGGTCTCCACAATGACATTGATCTGGTTGTGATCTAGACGGAGGGACAAACGGAGGTAGTCTCATTGGGTTTTTGTTTGGTAGAGACGTTGCATATTGAGGTTAGTGTTTTAGAAACATGAGAATACAGGCAGAATAGTTTTGATGTTATAAATCACTGGTTCGCGATGGTTTTCCCTTTGACCCCACTTCCATCATTAGGATATCCCCTGCCCCCTGGGGTCTGCCACTCTCTAGGACACAAACTGGTCACAGGCCTTTTTGTCATGTAATGTTGGCAGATTGAAAGCCTCTTATAACCTGTTTCCCAAAAAGTTGGGATGCTGTGTAAAGTGCTAATGAAAACAAAATCCAATGTATGTAATTGTAATCACATGTTGAAACTGAGACATGTTATTGTTTTTAGAAAAATTCACGCCCGTTTTGAATTTGATGCCAGCAGCACGTTTCAAATACGCTGCATCACCTCTTCTTTTAACAATAGTGTTTGGGCACTAAGGAGCCCCATTTCTGTAGTTTTGAAAGCGAAATGTATTCTCATTCTTGCTTGATATAGGATTTCAGCTGCTCAACAGTGTGGGGTCATATTTTCGTTTCATAATGTGCCAAATGTTTTCATGTTTCAATGGACTGCGGGAAGGCCAGTTTAGTACCCAGACTCTTACAATGAGCCATACTGTTGTAATATGTGCAGGATGTTGTTTGGCATTATCTTGCTGAGATAAGCAAAGCCTTCCATGAAAAAGGGACTGTCTGGATGGCAAAATGAGTTTCTCCAAAACCTGTATTTATAATGGTGCCTTCACAGACGTGATGCAAGTCACCCATGCAATGTGCACTAATGCACCCCCATACCATCACGGATGCTGGCTTTTGAACTGTGCGTTAAGAAGCTGGATGGTCCCTCTTCTCTACGTCCATGATTCCCAGACAGAATAAAAATTAAAAAAAGTCCAGGACAGGACAGTTTTCTACCTCAGTCCATCTTAAACCTGCTCGGGCCCAGAGAAGGCGGCAGAAGTTCTGGATCTTGTTTATATATGGTTTCTTCTTTGCATGGAAGAGTTTTTACTTGCATTTGTGGATGCAAAGACATATTGTGTTCACAGACAGTGGTTTTTGGAAATATTCCTCTGCCCATGCAGTGATTCCTCTATAGAATGTTCCGTTTTTAATGCAGTGTCACCTGAGGGCCAGACAATCAAGTCCATCCATTATTGGTCCTTTGCATAAAGATTTCTTCAGATTCTCTGAATCTTTTTATGATATTATGTACCTTAAATGAGATCGAAAAAACTCTGTTACACTATTTGTCCGCACAGTCTTTCACAGAGTGGTTAACCCCTCCCCATCCACACTTCTCCCTATCCTCCCTGGAATGATCTTTTAATACCCAATCATGTTACTGACATGTTGCCAATTGACCTAATTAGTTGTGCAATATGCCAGCAGGTTTATAGTTTTTAGCATTACACAACTTTATCAGTCTTTTGTTTCCGCTGTCCCAACTTTTTTGCTGGCATCAAATTCAGTGGGCATATATTTTTCAAGAAACAATAACATGTCTCAGTTTCAACATTTAATATGTTGTTTTTGTACAATACTCTACTGAATAATAATTTCAATTATTTGCACATTATCACGTTCTTGCATTTTACGCCGCGTCCCAGCTCTTTTGGAAACAGGGTTGTACAATTTTCTACCAGTTGACCCCAGTTTTGAAACCACTGTTCTAGAGCAATTGGAGGGAAGCCAGGCTAATGGCTAACATCCAGACGTCAACAGGGCAAACAGAATGTGCACCCTGTTCTTTTCTTTCTAGAACTGATCTGTCCTTTCACTGTGTCAGAGATCCCTGTTTAATATGAGTTCCAACACCATTAGGGAATTCCTCAATCCTGTTTTTACCTTGGAAATGCATTGACTTTGTGCATGTTTGCTTGTTCACATCTGCTCACATTTGACATTAGACGGCGTTCGTTATTCTACCTCAGACAACTAAATACGTACTGAGTAAATCTTTGGCTGACTGGGTTGGTATTGTTTTGGGGCCGTGTGTTTTGGGTTAGAAGGCTCTGGTGTTGTGTTGCTTGACACAGTGCTCCCCCCGCACTGACCTGCAGTTAGAGCAACCAGAGCCCCGGGTTCAAATGGCCATCTACTGTAAAATCCAGTCATTATCCCGTTTGCGTCATCAGCCTTTTGCTGTCTTCAGTTTACAGAGCGTCACGTTTAGGTCAGTTAGTCTTGTGAGATGACCATGTCCTTTGACCATGGCCAGTGTTCATAAAGTATCTTCAGCTGTTAGGGCATGGCAGAACCGGATGTTATAATTTTATTCATTGTACTTTAAAAGGCTCAACTGACCCTAGATCAGCGCTCTTACTTGGCCTATGGACCCGATCCTGTTGGACTCTCACCCAGACGAATCTCTGCTGTCCTGCTACATACAAAGAGAAACTCTGATCCAGGGTCAGATTGGTTTTCCACTCACGAGTCGCAAATATTTGGTTTACATGTGGAGAAGCTGATCTAAGATCTGCACCTGGGGGATAAACACATCCTGCAGCGCTGCAACATGAACATCATTGTGATCCGCAACGTTGAGTCAGTTCTCATTTACTACCTCGGTCTATTGATCCCTTTCTAGCAATACCAATATCAATCTCCCAGAGAAGGCAGACCAAATCACCTCCTATGCACTATATAGTTCACTCTAGTCAAAAGTAATGTGTTATACAAGGATTAAGATGCCATTTCAGGACCCAACCTAACAGATACCCCAGCTGCCTGGTTTCTTCCACCAGTTCAGTACAGCAGCATGCTAGTGTTGTATGCACCATGCCATAGAAACATCTGAATGCAGAATGCACACAAGTCATGCTTACTTTCCCTGTGGGTGTTGAAACACGGTGTTAAAATGGAATGTGTTCATGGGTAAAATTGATTCACGTTGTGGAGGAGTGTTTCTCTTTTCCCATCATCCTGGTGTTGAACAGTTTGCGAGTCGTGTTCTTGCCATGTTTGTTAAAATGTTACAAAATATGCGAAAACGTGTGGAAACGTGTGCAAAACCTCATAAGTGTTTGTGTGACAAAGCGTCAAAGTGCTCGAGGTGAATATATATGCTAATGACTGAGGTGGAGCCTGATTGCCAGGAAAGGGAAATAGGAAGTGAGAGAGAAAGAGAGCAGAAGTGAGCTGACCGAAGCCGTGAGTTGAGAAGGGGAAAGAGGAGAGAAAGTGAGCGAGAAGGATAGACAGGAGGTTGAAGTGAATAATAGATGCAAACTGCGATTTGTGAGTGGAAAAGAATGGAGAGGCTGAGAAAAACCTCAAGTCATGCATATCAGATTACGCCCCCGGCCCGCTCCACCCCCCACCCCCGTTACCACATTTTATTACCATGGCCCTTGAGCCAATGCACTGTACACAGCCGGCCTCTGTGTGTGGGTGTGGTCGCAAGCGCAGTCATATGAGCAGGGGGGGGGTTTGTCGAGGTCTGGAATGCCTTCCGAGAGGGAGGGGGGAGTCCGGAATAATCTGAATGAATAATTACAATGATTTGGATTCTGTTTCATTTATAGAAATGTTCTGATATGACATTTGTAGTACTCTCCAGTCATGTTCTGTGCTGGGTGATTGGTGAAGAACAGAGTTGTACTCAACTCTGTTCTGAGATTAGTCGCCTGTTTTTGAATCAAAGGTAAAAGATACATTATCTGTCGGATAACAGAACCACACTTTATGTGTTTTGTGTACTTTTGCCCCTTGCGTGCACATAGACACGTGTGTGGGTGTGCTCTGTAGGTGTATATTTGAATAACAAAATCATTCATCAACGCTTTGCTGCGTGACTGCATCTGGCTGAGGGCGCGTGGAGGCTGAGAGCCGGAGACATGCTGAAAATAGCTGTTCCTGGGTCAGGAGCACCAAGGATTTGCCAGGAGCATCCCTCCCTTCCTCCAGGACAGCCTGCCTGGGTTTTGGATAGGGTTTAAAATCCCTCAAAATACCACCCCCCTGGGTTCATCACAGGGTGATGACCTCCCTGGGTTTATCACGGGGCTTTCCCCAAATCTATTTCATTAACAGAGAGTGCCAAGCAGAGAGGCCGATGGTCAGATTTCTTCAGTTGTTGGTATGACTGCAGATCACGTGTCAAACATTACCGTTTCAGCGAGGGTACTCAAACCACAAGGCCACTGAGTCGGTAGGTGGTATACTGTAAAACTTGTGCGTTTGCCCGGAAACTTGCGTGTTAATGTGTGCTAATGTGTGAAGTGGGTCATTGATTTGGAGGACAGGGATTGCGTGTTACTCTGGAATAGTGTGCCATAATAAGGATCATTTAATTCCCAGAAACATTGACACACACACACACACACACACACAAACACACAAACTTGCACGCAGGTCCATTGGCCAGCTCACATGAGGGGTGATAAGTGCCAAAAATGAGCATCACGCGCTAACAAATTTACCTAGCGTAACTGCGGATGTTTGAAACAAGTTTTAGACCTGAACACTTCTTGAATATGCAACAATCTTAGAAATATTATAAATGTACGTACTCCGGATGTAGACACAGAAATTGGAGTCCTGCAGGAATGGGAGTGAAGTTCTATCAGACCGGCCCGTGGGCTTCAGTTACTTCCGTGTTAAAAGCAAAATATTTATTTTTACCCAGACCCGTCCTTGTCTCAACAATAACACATGTTGTTCAGTCTTCAATTATAGCCTATGTTTTTTTCTGTCTGGGCACTGAAAAATAATGTTAGGTAGATAACGCAAGCTAACAGCTCTCCCCCTCTCTCGTCTCAAGCAGCCCAAAACCGAGCTGTTGCCATGGAACGTAGTGCAAGCTAACTGCTTTCTCTCTCATCTCAAGAGCAGCTCAAAGCGAAGCCGTCAGCTGGGAAGAAGGATTGCTTTTAGACCAAGCAACAGAGTTATTTCTAAAATGAGCTGGGGCTGGAGAGGAGAATTTTCACTTCTGTGTCAACCTCAGATGTTCACGTCTTTCACTCGGCTGTCAACCTTTATTGTGCTTCATACACAGCCTTCTAACGAGGACACATATGGATCAGCGCTCTCACACTTCCTTGAATTCAGTGAACCGCATCGTTTATCGTCCTAAGTAAAATACATATTTTACCAAACCTTTAACCCTTCGCATAACCCTAACCTTTACCTATATTTCACCTCAGTAACTTTTGCCAGAAATTTTAAAGTAAACTCTACCTCCTAAAACTGACCCTAAACATTTAAAAAGGAAATGTGATGAGAGAAAATGACGAACAAGCGGAAAGAGTAAAAGGGGATTTCTTTTTTGTTTTTTTTATTGCAGAATTTATGTCCAGCCAACAAACAAAAAAATGAAGAAAAAGATCTGAAATAATCCTCTTAACTGTATGCTTGGTAATCTGATTTAGTCTGGTGGTTACGGATGCGGCTGCGACCATTTCCCATGGCTCAACCATACAGCATTTTCACCTTCAATTCAGCCCCTTTTTATATTTAAATATAAACAAATATGAACAAATGTATACCCCTTTTAGTAAATCATCAGATCCGACATGATTGAGCGTGTGCATGTACTTGTGTGTTCGTGATGGTCAGGGTGGCCATTTTGAACTCTTCGTTCAGATGATTTCTAATGCTGTGTCGATTTTATTTTGACATCATTATGTAGGCCATTCTCCTTATCATCAGCTCAGTGAAACACAGACAATCACCACACTATGTAATCGACATAAACTGCCCTCTGTGATTAAGATGGTGAAGGATTTCTTATCATCTCCTTCAGACACAAGAGGTTTGGACGTAAAATCAAAACATTAATATTAAGTAAGAGTATAGCTTCCCACCATGTATTTGAAGGCATTGTGTACATATAGGTTTCACCATTTAATTTTTTTTAATGCTTATTCCCCCTACATATGTTCACCAATAATAATGGGACAGTTGACAGTTTGTCCCAGCATTGGAGTGTTTTCAATATATAGTCCTGGTTTATGAGCTTAGACTTTGTTTTTGGAGTATGCTATTGGTGTCAAAATTAGGGACAAATAACTTAAGTGTCAGTTAAAGTAAAGGAAGCCAGTATAATGCTGAAAATGACATTTTAAACAAGAAAAGAACAACCGAAACACAACCAAAACCATTGTTTGAGCCAAATTCCATTTCATTTAGATATTTAGTCATCGTGCCCCATCTGTTGGCTTATTGAAAACAACAGTTTGGAACATCATTGAAAAGATGGAAGGCATTGTTGAGGTCAGCAGTCAAAAACCTGACAGGCAAAGGAAGTTCTCTAAATTGGGACTAAAGGATTTTCAGCCCAATGAATAAAATATCTGACAGATTCAGGAATATCATCTAGGAGGTGGACATGGGCGAGTGAGTCACTACTTGACTCCAATATTTCCCCTGCATAAATGAACGTAGGACACTGTTAGGCGTGCACTGCTGCCACTGAGGCCAGCTCACCTGCCTTCCTTGTCTTTGCAACTGCTGTCAGTATGAAATGCCTGCATTCTTATTGGACAGGGCTTATAATACAGAGTACAGCTTATGTATGTATGTAGAAAGTTCCTAACTGGCCAAGTCAGTATGTTGCTTTCGAAAAAGAAATACTAAAAACCAAATACTGAACGAATGTGCATCATGTGGAAAGTACAGGAGTCCTTCCCAATACCTTCACTTGCCTGAAATATGCAAACTGTAATAAGAGTTGTCATTTGTCGATAGTGAAAGAAACCATTAATGTATGGTTCAACCCTAGTGACTGACTTAAACTTTGAGAGTACAGAGCCAAAAAAAGACTTTGCTGTACAAGTAATTCTGGACAACACGTAGGCTGTATTCTCCCAGAACAAATCTATGCCAATTAGTTTATTCATGATAACATTGTTTGCTAAAGGGGAGTGTTGTAATATTACTGACGTAACAACATCCTATTTCACATATGGATACAAAGACTGTTACGCATGTAGGAAACTGTACCTGTGCAATTCTCTCTGTTCTGATGGGTTAGCAACTATCCTGTTAGCTTTTGATGTCCACGGTCTGACTAGGCCAGGTGCCAGTACTGCCAGTTACAAATCAAAACCGAGGAATTTGATAGAAACATCACTTTAAATTTAGAATGTTTTAATCTGATTGTGTGGGACTTGAACTAAGCTAATAGACTTTCAGAACCGCGGGTTTACTTTGATAACAAATGACTCATTTTAATATTGGTTAATTCATGTGGGCTTTGTTAGCTGATTCATTCAGATCTCTTGTAAACATGGATGTAGAAGAGAGATTTTCTTTTTCTTTAAGTTTCCGATACAAAGACTAGGGTCCATAAGAATGTTGTTAAAACTAGTGAACTGTACATGTCCTTTGGGATGCACGCAAACTGTAGCCTTGTAATCTGATCTATACTAAGCTGATAGTTGTTTGATACAAGCTACCCATTTACAGAACATAGTCAGCCAAAGACCTGGAGTGTTTGCAGTACGAGCGAATGAATCTATCTGCGATTTCACAGTGAAGAATGACACTTTCAAATGTCAATGTCAGGCTTAAGGTGCTCTATGGGTACAACATACAGGTGTGTGTGTGTGTGTGTGTGTGTGTGTGGGCGCGCTGCCGCTGTAAAAGTCTGGACCTCGGCTCCACAAGGCGGGGAGCCGAAGAACAAAGCTTCCGTGAAGGAGCCTGCTAATGATCTGAGAGCCTGAACAGTGTCTAGAGACATTGTTCCCAGTGCCACACACATCTCCTCCCCTCCCTCCTCACTGCTGTCTAAAAGCACTGGAAATAAGCTAACGTGGCCAGCTTGAGAGGAACTACACAGTATTGCTTTTCACAAGACAGGCTGCAAGTTATTATATATTTCTTATTTTCCACCTGCTTTGGCAATGTTAAGCCCTTTACGTTTAATTTAAATTGATAAATGGAGAGAGCGAGAGAGCGAGAGAGCGAGAGAGCGAGAGAGCGAGAGAGCGAGAGAGCGAGAGAGCGAGAGAGCGAGAGAGTGGACCCACAAGTCGTATTGCAATTCTCAGAAATTGTATTGGACACAAGCACGCTATGACCTATGGTGATTCCCCAGAGTAAATCCTCGAAACAGGCTGCTGAACCCTTCCTGTCCTGCTGGCCACATGTCCACGCCAGTGTGGTAGAGGAGGAGATGTCCGCCGCTGTCCGGTTCAGGGTGAGACCAACCTATAAAGCCTCACATAACAGGAACAAAGCCTCTTTAACCAGGGTTATTAGGGCCAGTCCCTTGTGGTCACTGTATATCTGGGAGAGAAGGCAGAGCTGCCCCCACTCACCAGAGATCATCAGTCATCTCAAAATCTGCTTTGGCTATGGGGGGGGGGGGTATATTCCGCAATTTATTCTGCGTAAACTCTTCACTGAAAAGGGAACAGGTTAAACAACAGGTTATACAACTACCTGAACTCACTCCACAGTAATTATCCGCCTCTTCACCATCCAATTGACACCTCCCAGTCGTCTGTTGATTAGAACCACAGGAGGGCGGAACAACATTAGAACATACACGTTTTAGGAGTATTCACAAATACTTCAGTTAAACGCTGCTTCCAAAGTAGCACTTTCAGGTGGCATGCACTGCCCACGTCCAAATGCCGTCAGAGCTGGTGTTGAACGTGTGCGTGTGTGCGCGTGTGTGCGCGCGTGCGTGCGCCTGTCACTGTGTGGGCGTGCGTGCCTATCTTTCTTTCCTTGCCAAAAAAGTCAAAAAGGAAGGTTTTGAGTGAGGAACAGAAGGGTTCAAATTAAGAGACCACTGTAAATAGAACACTTGTGTTCCTCACTCAAAACTTTCATTTAAACTTTTTTAGAAAGGAACAAAAAGTTGGTTGTCTTTGGAGTTCTGGGATCTGCTGTGATCTGCTAATGACTCAACAAGATCTCAGACTCACTTCAGACTTGTCTTTAGGGTTGGATAAACGTCTACAGTGAAGGATGAGGATGTGCACACGTCACCTGACCTTGAAGGCATTAAACGTCTGAGTGGTTAAGGGTTAATCTACAGAGTCATGTTAAAACAGAAAGAACTGGATGGGTGGAGGCTTTTTCTTTAGTGGTTAATACAAACATCAGCACCTGGTTTGTGTCCATCCACCATTCCAACCCCAAACCAGCCTACCTGACAGTAAGAGTGGTTATTGTTCCCTGACGGCCAGGGGTCAAGACCATTCAGAACCTTCTGGGTACAACTACACGTTTATTCTAAAGAAACACCGACACATTGAGTATGAGTAATCAATCAGATCATAGTGTTTCTAAATGAGGTAAACGTGTGTGCGTGTGTGTGCGTGCGTGCGTGCGTGCGGTCCCCATGAGTATAGTTAGACCTAAAACACACACACACACACACACACACACACACACGCTCAGACGCAGGCACACGTGAGCACAAACACACACTGACAGACACGCGCACGCACACACTAAGACGGACACTTACTGACAGACACAGATAGACGTAGGCAGGCAGGCAGGCAGGCAGATGCAGGCAGACGTAGTATGCTATATAAATAAACTTGCTTGCAGGCAAGCAGTCAGACAAACAGATAGACGCAGACAGACATACAGTCAGATGCGGACCGACGGACGCAGGCAGGCAGACGCAGGCAGGCAGACGCAGGCAGGCAGACGCAGGCAGGCAGACGCAGGCAGGCAGACGCAGGCAGGCAGACGCAGGCACACACGCACGCAGGCACACACGCACGCAGGCACACACGCACGCAGGCACACACGCACGCAGGTACACAGGCACGCATGCAGGTACGCACGCACACAGAAACGCACACAGAGACGCACGCAGAGACACACACACGCACCCAGAGACACGCACACACACGCACGCAGAGACACGCACACGCACGCACGCAGAGACACGCACACGCACGCACGCAGAGACACGCACACGCACGCACGTAGAGACACGCACACGCACGCACGTAGAGACACGCACACGCACGCACGTAGAGACACGCACACGCACGCAGAGACGCACACACACGCACGCAGAGACGCACGCACACAGTACCAGTGCTGCACTAAGTATTGACCAGCTGTGGCCAGACCTGCTAAATGACAGTCCCTGATGAAAGGGATGTACGGGGTGAATACCATGTGTTTTTAGTTCTATGTACTTGTGTAGCTATGTGTCTGAGATTGTTTCTGTGAAGACGGAATGGGATTGAGTTTGTGCATTTGATAATAACACAGAAATGTTTAACACACACACACACACACACACACACACACACACACAGAAACAGTCCCAGTCCTCTCAGCTCTGTGTGTATCGACCAGTCTTCGTAATGGAGAAACGCCTGCCCAGCAAACAAAATCAATGCTGGCTTTTTCTCCTCCAACCTACTCTCTGTGTCTGCAATGAATACAGAACATGCAGAACAGCAACGGAAACACACCCATCTCTGGTGGCAAAAAAACAACGTTCCAACTGTGAATTCTGGAAAACCTGGGCAATGAGGAAAAATACTGCAGGAAATGTACCATCTTGTATAATCTGTAATTGACTTGGTTTTGGAATGAGGTTATACATGTCTGTTAAAACAGTGGATCCCAGATGGGATTGTTTATTTTTGGTCACTCCAGCTAAGGCCAGTTCCAGGGATAAAAAGGGATCAGATGAAGCCTTTTTCTCTCTAATGCAAGTATTTCTCCCTCTCTCTCATTCTCTGTCTCCCTCTGTCTTTCTGTCTCTCTCTCTTTCTCTTTCTCTCTCTCTTAGAGTAGTGATTGGGATTATAGCAAGGCAGATTAGCGGGTGGCTGTACAGTCTGTCTACTGTCAGAAAATAGAATTCATTTGTGTGATCCAGATGCTTTCCCTCAGCCGCTGTGTGTGTGTGGGGGTGGGTGTGTGTGTGTGAGGGGAGGGGGTGGGCAGGGGTGCACGCGTGTGTATGTGCGTGCGTGCGTACAGCCACAGGAGGGAAAATCTTGTCCTTCTGCCACCATCATAGAGGAGCAGTGGGACCGTTTTTCTTTGGCTGAGAAGGCAGAGCGTGGAGAGAAAGCTTCGAGAGTGAGAGAGCAGAGAGAGAATTTGTGCAGAGAAAAAAAAGAGTAGAGAGAAGGAAAGGGAGAGAGAATGAAAAGAGCAGAATTAAAATGACGACGGCTGTACAGAACCGTAATGTGCTACAGCCCTTCACTCAGTAATAATTCAGAGAGGTAGGGGCTGTGGGCTGGATGGGGATTATGCAGTGGACCAGAGACAGGAAGTAGTGTTATAGACTGGCGTTGGTGGAAGTAGTCTGGGCCAGGCGTTTTGGATATGGGGTGGAGCTGGAGTTAGGCAGCCTTCTGTATCCACTAACACACTAAGTGTATTTATACTGTTATTACGAGGTGGCAAAGCCAAGAAGCCAAGCTGTGTGCACACTGACAAGAAGACCCAGCCCCTCTGACCGCACTGCTCCCCTCTGACCGCACTGCTCCCCTCTGACCGCACTGCTCCCCTCTGACCGCACTGCTCCCCTCTGACCGCACTGCTCCCC
>JACXGJ010011454.1:0-19821 GCA_016801105.1 Esox niger | reverse complement strand
GCATGGCCGACTGAGACCCGGTGCGCCGCATGGCCGACTGAGACCCGGTGCGCCGCATGGCCGACTGAGACCCGGTGCGCCGCATGGCCGACTGAGACCCGGTGCGCCGCATGGCCGACTGAGACCCGGTGCGCCGCATGGCCGACTGAGACCCGGTGCGCCGCATGGCCGACTGAGACCCGGTGCGCCGCATGGCCGATTCATGGTAAAGTACTACAAGACATAACTACACTACATGAGTTTCTGGGTACAGCTAGGACTCCTTACGTCTCTTCTGGGACGTGGCCTGCAGACAGGCAGTGATGATGTCATAGTTCTTCTGCAGCTTATGAGCAAGGCGGTCCCTTCGCTTCAGCTGGCGGAGCAGCTTGGCAGACTGGAGAGACGTCCTGTAGCGCACCTCAGCTATGATGCATTGCAGCTCCTCTGGTGCTACAACACAAACAGACATATCCAGACATGAGCCAACACAGAGACCTATCCAGACATGAGCCAACACAGAGACCTATCCAGACATGAGCCAACACAGAGACCTATCCAGACATAAGCATTCAGTGGATATGAAAAAAGTCTACACACCCCTGTTAAAATGCCAGGTTTTTGTGATGTAAAAAAATTTGATATCATGTCAGAACTTTTTCCACCTTTTGTGACCTATAACGTGAACAATTCAATTGAAAAACAAACGGAAACTCACAATAACCTGGTTGCATAAGTGTGCACACCCTTAAACTAATACTTTGTTGAGTCTATTAGCATGGCACATCTTGACGTGATCTTCTTTGCAAAAGTGCTCAAAATCTGTGAGATTCCAAGGACATCTCCTGTGCTCAGTCCTCTTCAGATCACCCCACATATGTTCAATTGGATTCAGGTCTGGGCTCCGGCAGGGCCATTCCAAAACAAAAATCTTCTGGTGAAACCATGCTTTTGTGGATTTGGATGTGTGCTTTGGGTCGTACTGAAAGGTGGTGAACTCTTCAGCTTTCTAATGGACACCTGAAGGTTTTGTGCCACCATGCTTCACTGTGGGTATGGTGTCATTTGGGTGATGTGCAGTGTTGTTTTTGCACCAAACATTCCTTTTGGAATTATGAACAAAATGTTCAACCTTGGTGTTATGGTCTGATGTAACATTTTCCCACATGCTTTTGGGAGACTTGATGTTTGTTTGTTTTTGCAAACTTCTGCTGGCTTGGATGTTTTTCTTTGTAAGAAAAGGCTTCAGTCTTGCCACCCTACCCCATAGCCCAGGGGTGTCCAAACCATTCCACGGAGGGCCATAAAATAGTTGACACCCCTGCCATAGCTCATTCATGTGAAGAATATGCCATAGCTCATTCATGTGAAGAATATGGGAGATTGTTGTCACATTTAGCACACAGCCAGAAATTCCTGCAGCTCCTTTAATGGTGCTATAGGCCTCTTGGAAGCCTCCCTGACCAGTTCTTCTCGTCTTTTCGTTGTGGCATATTTTCTCCACTTGATGATGACTGTCTTCACTGTGTTCCATGGTACATCTAATGCTTTGGAAATTATTTTGTACCCTTCTCCTGACTGATATCTTTCATCAATTAGATCCCTCTGATGCTTTGGAAGCTCTCTGCGGACCTTGGCTTTTGCTTTGAGATGCAACTAAAAGAAATTGCAGGAAAATCCTTCAAGAACAGCTGAACTTTATTTGTGATTAATCAGTGTCACTTTATATGATGGCAGGTATGCAAAATTATTTCTATTTAACTTGAGTTTGAATGTGATTGGTAAATTCTGAACATAGCACAAGTGTGTGCACACTTATGTAAACATGTTATTCATTTTTCCACCCCTCGAAGGTTTCAGTTTGTTTTAAAATTGAATAGTTCACATTATAGGCCACATTAAAAGTGGAACATTTCTGACATGATTCATCTTTCTCATTCTTTTACATCACACAAACCTGGCATTTTAACAGGTGTGTAGACTATTTTTATCCACTGTACATACAGACATATCCAGACATGAAACATTTAGTTGTTATTCCCTTTATATTTAGCCTGGTTTAAATCTTATCTGAATGATATCAGTTCGTATATGTGTGGATGGCATATCCTCTGACAAATCAAATGTTTTGGTGTTCCTCAAGGTTCAGTTCTCGGACCACTATTGTTCTCACTATATATGCTGCCTCTTGGTGATGTGTTCAGGAATCACAATGTCAACTTTCACGGTTATGCTGATGACACACTGTTATCTATTTCGATGAAGCATGGACAAGCCCAGAAATTTGCTACTTTGGAAGCATGTGTTTCAGGTACAGTCCCCTGTATCTGAACCCAATACTTTTGGAAGGGACTGCATTAGGAAGTGGATGACAGAACGTCCTGCTTTTAAACTCAAGAAAAAGAGAAATGCTCATTGTAGGACCCAAGAAACAAAGCTTTGTTGGCAGATATCACTGTGAACCACGACAGCTGCACGGTCGTATCCCAAAAAACTAAGAAATCTCTGCGTTACCCTCGACCCTGACCTCTCCTTTGATGGAGATAAAATATATCTCAAGAGTTGTTCATTGCAATCTTCAGAACATTGCAAAAAATATTATATATCAAAAACGATGCAGAAAAACAAATCCTGTCTTTTGTTACTTCTAGATTAGATTACTACAATGCTCTTTTTTCCGGTTACCCTGATAAATTAATAAAAACGTAAATTAGCGCTGAACACAGCTGCTAGATTCTTAACCAGAACAAAAAATGTTGAACACATTACTCCAGTACTAGCCTCTACACAGGCTGCCTGCTATGGTTAGGGCTGATTTTAAGGTTTTATTGTTAACCTATAAATCAATACATGGACTTGCTCCTACTTACCTTGCTGAAATGATCCAGCCATACACCAATACCTACACATAATCTTAAATCGCAAGATGCAGGCTTTTTAATTGTACCTAGAATTTCGAAACAAACATCCGGAGGCAGGGCCTTCTCTCATAGAGTTCCACTACTGTGGAATGATTTGCCAATTAAGCTTAGAAATGCAAACTCAGAGCAAACTTTCAAGTGTCTACTAAAGACTCATCTCTTCAGCCTGGTCTATGATTAAGTTTAGTCTGGCCCAGAGGCGTGAAGGTGACCAGAAAGGCTTGATACTGTCCACCCTTGCTGTTTTGCCAGGTGGGCTCTCATCGCCACTGGGATGCCCTCCCTCCACTGCCATTCGGGGGCGGAGTCACTGGCTTGTTGTTGTCTCTCTGTTGCGCACTTGATTTGTACTCTGCTGGTAATACTCAGCCCTCATTCAGGGTGGTTGTGGTTGGTGGGTGTCCCTTTCATTGATGCTTGGCAATGCGGGTGGTTTGATTTCCTGCCTGTTGGGCCCTGTCTGGGGTCTCCCCCTGATAGGGCGGTCCAGTGACACTGGCCCTGTCTCAGCCCCAAGGTCTTATGCTGCTACATTGTGCTGGGGGAGTTGGGTCAGTTCTCCTTCTCTATAAAGCTATGGAAATCTAAGGAATGCATTAAAAAAATGTCCCTGTCTCCTGCCATTTTAAACTTAGGAGGACATGAGGTCTTGACCCACACCTGCGGAGTAACAGGCTTGACTCATTGCGGTCCCTGTCCAAAGTCCTCCTGGTTGTGTTGCAGATCAAGACGATACCTGACAATTTCAGCTGCCACTCTGCCCCCCCCCCCCCCATCTATCCCCGTCTTTGTCCGTCTGGTCATGCTTCCGACCTGGGCTAGGTTTGAAAAGGCTCTGTACTTAGAACACATTCATTACAATTTGGACTCTTAATATATTCACCCGCCACAGCCACAGGAGGACTGGTCTCCCCCCTGAGCCTGGTTCCTCTCTAGGTTTCTTCCTAAATTCTTAGGGAGTTTTTCCTAGCCACTGAAATTCAACACTACTGTTTGCTCTTTCGGGATTAAGTCTGGTTGTTTTGTAAAAGCACTTTGACAACCTCTGATGTAAAAAGGGTTTTATAAAATGCATTTGATTGATTGATATTTGATTTACAGTATTTTCTTTTTTACTCAAATGTTTTTGTCCAATATTCTGTGACGTCCAATTCCTTGATTAAGGTCCTGCTCCATCACAGCAACTACCAGTGAACTGAGGACAGTCGATGTTGAGATATTCTGAAGCACATCCAATACTGTTGTCATTGTTATCACACTGCTGTCTCAACCAGAAAGTCTTCACTACCAGGAGCCACTACAGCATGGAGGCAAGTCAACCACATTTGATTAGTAGTAACCACCAAATGTGGACTGGCCAAATACCTCTTCCAAATATGGAGGAAAATACCAGTGATTCAAAGCAAACACTGCTCTATAACCCATAATGCAATTTAAAACCCAATGCTGGAATACCCAGCCACAAAAAAATGTCCAAATCGTTTGGGAGTTTATAGAGAATTAAAAACAGCTCTTAGAATCCTGAATGTGGATTGGCTGATAGCCATGGTATGACATCACCACTTTCTACTGCTGTAATCGTGTTGGTAACCAGTTTCTCAAAGGTTTCTCAGGGGTTTGTGATGCATTGCCAATATACCACAGCTAAGCTTTCTGAAACAGATGACAAAGAGTGGGTGTGCCCAGCTCACCTTTCTGGGACAAGTAGTTCACTTGGTGTCTTCTCGTGTGTTTCTCTTGTAGTTCCTGTAGGAAACTGGACCCAGTATTGCTGCGGCAGAGCTGTTCAGAGCTGGACGCCTCAGTACTGCTGTCCAGGCTGTCAACACGCCGCCGTGTGCTGCTAAAGGTGTCATACAGTTCAACCAACAGACAATCCACTATGGAGAAGCGAGGGGCTCTCAGATCTTCTCCCAGGACTAGTTCACTGGATCCAGGACGACCGTGGGTTACACATTCACCCGCACCCGAAATTGATCCCGACACGGGTCCGTTCTGTGCGTCCCGGGGATGCAGACTCGGGGATAACGAAGTTTCGTGGGAGCGGTCTGCGTGTCTGTCCGAGACAGAGGTACTGTTTGTTTGACCTGAACTAGATGTAGAACATCTCCATTGCTGAAAGACCGAGAAGCTATCAGGAAGCAACTTAGTCCCTCCATCTGAGTTGACAAACACCCCGCTATCCCCGTTCGAACATATGTCGCCGTCACCGTTATCTATTTCTAAAAGTTCGAAATTAATCCCTCCCGGAGAAGACATTTTAAATCTTTCTTCTGTTCGCAATTTTTGTTCATATAGTTTCCAAGTTGCAAACCTCCCAACCAGGAAAGTTAAATACGAATAGGTGCAAATGCATTCCTAATTTAAATACACGTCTTCAAGAGGAAGTGAGTTCCGGGTGAATTCCATTCCTTTCCTCCAGAGGTAGGGCTGTGCTCGCGTTGTACTAATTTCCTTCCTGAAAGAGCCCAGCGCCGCTCCCACCGCCCCTATGAAGTAAATAGTTCAGCCCGCTGGAAAGTTCTGAGGCACCACAAAACTTTTCTGCTGCGGCGACAGGTGCTACCGGGCTCCTGTACACCTGACCAATCAAAGAGCGGACAAACTGCCATGTCATCTCAACAACGCTCTGGTGGGTGATAACTTCACCGCGATGCGAATAGCTTATTACATTTGTTTCCAAGACGTGTTCAAGTGTGCCTGACATACTGGCATACAGTCTCAATACATCACGGCTACATTTGCATGTAAAATTCAGAAAGTAAGCTAAATATCCAGATAGGCTTTTTAGGCATTCAAGACATAAACATCATATAGGATCAACATCAATTACCAAAACGTGTTCACCTATTTTTCATTGAAATGCTAAATTCTGTATTTTCTAGTACATAGTAAATGAACTGATTGTCTTGCTTGTTGTTACTTCTGGAGATACTGTATCTATATAGTTCAAAATATGGCATCTAAACATATGGGATCACCATTAACAACATCTTCAAGTAGCAAATCTTCAGTTGGTTTTTACACGGGTTACAGGACAGTCAGGACTATTATAGACTGGATAGACAGCCAAGACTCTTGTACACCCAAAAATAACCACATGTCATTGACAATCCACTGATATCCAAAAATGGAGATGTGCATTACCTGGTTTTACCTGGATTTTACCAGACTGAAATAAAATGGACAAATCATTCAATTGAATGGAAATTATAATCCAGCCTGTGCATTTCTTAATCCTGTCCAGGTACATTGTTGACATGAAACAGCTGCTCCACACTGACATGAAAAGGTTGGCCCAGGCAGAGTAAAAAAGACCTTGAATAATCCTCATACACAACCCATTTTTTCTACTTTTATTTAATTCCAAGTATAACTTAAGAAAAAGTAAAATTTCTGAAAGGGTAAAAAAGGATTATAAGCTGTACATCTTTTGCATTAAGCACATTTGGATGAAAATTAAACATTGAAATTAGATAACAGGTCTGGAAGGGAAATATTCTGGGGACACCACCATTTTACCTTAAATTCAGAGCTATGCAATTTTGAAAATAAAGAAAATAACACTAGCCAGGAAGTTGAGTACATTCTCCACTAAACTAGGCTGGTTTACCAAAAGCATCTTAACTCTTCTTTGTTCAAAGTTCATGGTTAGAAACTTGGTAGGAGCTTCTTAAAATAATCAAGTAATCATCATCGTCACTAAGGTTTGTCATTCAACAACTGCTCCAGACAACTCAGAACAGCTAAATATAATGTTAGTTTCTGTCCAGTCAAATAACTTCATAAACAGAAGACCTAAGCAGAAAATTACATCAAAATGCATTTATCGCTGTATTTGTAGACTTCCACAACATCAACTGACTGAAAGTTCCCAAATTTTTCCAAGCAAATTATACAAATGTTTGAAATGAAAACCAAGATGACTGAAATAAAATGGCATGTAGACTTCAGTATAGTCAACAGACATACATTTCATGATTATTTTAATAATAACAGGAAGCATTAGAAGGTGCAGCCTTTATATTTGCATCTAGGTGACCATACATTTCTAGTGGCTGACCTATCATCACTGTGGTGGAACAATCATTTTACAGTGAGACTTGAAGCACCGGCTTTTGTTAGGTACTGTTAGTGCCAACAACACATGGTCAAACTATGTAGACTACTAAACACAAGTTCTTTCTGGATTTTGGGAAACATCTTCAGCTGCTGCAGAAAAGACAACTGTTTTGGGAAACCAGACCAGGTGTGAAAAGTGCTAGCCTCAGGCTGGCAAGCTAGCTTACTTGCCATCCTTGGGAGTACAAGATCGCTGATGAACATTCAACAAGGTTTTGCGTTGGAAAGCTTTGCCACAGTCCACACATTTATGAGGCTTCTCATCTGAGTGTGTAAACATGTGTCTCTTGAGGCCGTTGTGATTGTTGAAGCTTTTGTCACAAAGTAAACATGAATATGGTTTCTCCCCGGTATGTGTTCGGTAGTGGGTGGTGAGGAAGTTGGCCTGAACAAAGCCCTTTCCACAGACGTTGCATTTAAAGGGTCTCTCTCCTGTGTGGTATCTCATATGTATTGTCAGTTCAGCTTTAGACCGGAATCCCTTCTCACAACTGTCATAATTGCATTTAAAAGGCCTCTCTCCCGTGTGAATCAGATTGTGCCTTTTCAACCCATCTGCACATACATACTCTTTACCACAGTATGTACACGCGTGACGTACCCCGCCGTGCTTGGTCTTCTCGTGGTTGGCACGGGAATTACTGAGTCTAAACGGTTTTCCACAGTGGCGGCAGGGATAGCGGTACTCTGTGGGCTTCTCACCATGGCTACTCTTCATGTGGTTTTGCAGGTCAAGGTTGGTGAAGAAAGCTTTGCCACACTCCCAGCAAAGACATGGCCTGTCGCCAGAATGGCGTTTCTCGTGTTCCACCAGGTCATAGTTGTAGATGAACCTCTTGGGACAGTGGGAGCATTGCAGGGGGGAGGTTCCGGTGTGAACCATCTCGTGTTTGATGAGGGAATAGAATTTCTTGTAGGTTTTTGGACAGTGTGTGCAGACATATGGGCCGCTGAACTGATGGACATCCAGATAGTGGGTTTTGAGGTTTGTGAACATGAATGTCTCTTCACACATGGTGCACTGCACCTGCCTGTGCCACAGTTTGTGTCTATTCAGTGTTTCCAGGTTGGGCAAAACCTTCTTGCAGCCACTGCAATAGAGCGGCCCGTGAGTCAGCTTGTGTTTTCTCAGCTTTGACTGGATCGTGAAGGTCTTATCACACTTGTCACACTCAAACCGAATGTTGAAGCTGTCCAGCTCAATCGCATCAACGGTCCGAACCTTGCAAAAGCTTCTGAGATGGGCCCTTAGACCTCCGCTGTGTATGAACTTCATCCCACACTGCGGATGAGGGCAGGCGAATGGGCGATCGTCTGAATGGATTCTCATATGATACTCAAATACTCCAGCCGACACATATTTACCACAAATACGGCACATATGTTTTTGTCTAAGGAAGGATTTTCGGTAAGGCCTTTTTGTGGTGATGGAACATTTAGGTGTTTTGGTCTGGCTGGGTTCTGGGCAGTAAGACGGGTCCTGGGTTGTACTGGTGGAGGACGCGTCACTGTCCTCAAGAGGAGCACCACTGAACTGCTCTGTGCCTCCTCCAGGATTCTGGACGGTCTGACCTTCTCCCGGGTTCTGGACGGTCTGACCTCCTCCAGGATTCTGTACGGTCTGACCTTCTTCCGGGTTCTGGACTGTTTGACCTCCTCCGGCCAAATGGTGTCGATTCTCAGAGTGAATCTTCATGTGCGTACTCAAGTAGCCAATGCGATGCACAATCTTACCACAGACCTTGCACGTTCTGCGGTCTATGGAGGACTGTGCAATTTCTTCTTCACACGTAGGAGAGGGGGTTCCACTAGCCACAGACAAGGGAGCCTCTTCCGCTCGTAAAGGCGCAAACAGACACGTCTTTCTATGAGTTTGCAATGTGTACAGGTGCTTGAAAGTTTTCTGACAATTACAACATTGATGGCTGCGGGCGTTCTTATGGGTTTGCATGTGCTTCGTCATGTCCGAGAAGCGGGATAAGACGCGTCCACACACTGTACACATGTTATGGTTGGAGGCTTTAACCCTCTTGCAACCACTTCGTTTCTCTTCTGAAAATTCAATGTTAGTTTGTTTCCATTCTCGTGCAAGAAATGTCTTCATCTTTTGTCCCCGGTTCCTTCTAACTGGTCTAACAGGCAATGGTAGAGTAGAAGTATCAAGCCTCTGTAGCGCTACTGAGGGCTTGTGAAGCATGGAGGATATGATCACATCAGACAGGTCTATACTTTTCATTTGGTCTGGACTTTGTTTTCTCCTGATTTTCTTCACATAAGGCATGTCACCATCATGTCGGTCTTTTTCATGCCATTGGACACGTTTTTTGGTTAAAGGCTCCATCTTCCCATCTTCCCCAATGACCATAACAGTTCCAGACTCTGATTCCAGATTGCCTGACTCTACATTCATAATGGTTTCACACTCTGGTTCCAAATTGTCTGACACTGGGTGAATCATTGTTGTACATTCTGGTTCCAGAACTTCTTGCTCAAAGTCAATCACCGTTTCACACTCTGGTTCCAGATCTCCTGACTCTGGGTTTATAATTGTTTCACACTCTGGTTCCAGATCTCCTGACTCTGGGTTTATAATTGTTTCACACTCTGCATTAACAACCACCTCATCATCAGTGTTACTCATTGGTTTTTCATTCCTCTCACATTCCATCCTCTGCCTAGCTGACACATCTTTCACAATTTTTCTGTGTGCCATCTTTGTTGTAGACTCCACGGTCACCGTGGCCCCTACAGCCACCGCGGCCCCTGCCGTCTCCGCGGCCCCTACAGCCACCGCGGCCCCTGCCGTCTCCGCGGCCCCTGCCGTCTCCGTAGCCTCCACCTCCAACTCTTTGGTGAACGTCTCCATGTATACATTCAAGGACAGTTGTGATTCTGCCTGCTCTGTTGTGGTTACCAGCCTTTCCACAGGAAGCAGACAAAGAGCTGAGAGAATTCCGTCAGATGAAGACAGAGTATCTAGCAAGGGAATAAAAAAGGGGCAATAAGAATGTATAGGGTTTGGGTTATTGGCTATATAACATCATTTTATAAACTGGATGGTTTAAATTCTGAATGCTGATTGGCTGAAATCATTGAATCAGCTTAAGCTGTCATGTTTACAATAACATTTTCTGCAAAGGACAGTATTACCAGAAAACCTTGCTCTCACTTAATTGTGATTCATTGAGCAGACACTCTTAACCAGTGCAAACATGACCTTGAATCGCATGCTTTCTCTGCAAAATGACTTCTATAGAAGAGTGAAAAGCATCTACATGGATGTTGGGATCCCTGTCTACCATAGCTGTCCAGCTGGCCGATGTCTCTCTGGTATTGCAGCAGGGTTTTCAGGTGTTCAGGGTCAGACACCGACTCAACACATTCCTCCAGAACAGAGGGGGCATCGCTGAGCAGCAAGGCTGCCTAACACAAAGAAAAGATTCAGTTACAAACAGTATAGACAGTTATGGAAACAAGAAACACAATAGAAAGTGTTGCCCTCTCAAGATTTGAACCCAGGTTGCCCAAGTGGAACGCTGTGTCGTTAACCACTACACCACAGAGCTGTACATTTGTCAGCACAGCCTCTTGTCTACTCTGAACAAATCCTCTTTTGCCACTGGCTGTTTTAACAGCTTATTGCAGCCCACAAATTAAATTAATAAATGTTGTTGCTTTCAATGGATTCAAACGTAGGTCTTCCACGTGAAATGCACTATCTTTAACCACTACGCCACGGCATTACACGTTCCAGCTGTCACTAGACAACATTAAGCATTGTGTTAAACTGACTAAGTTTACCTCCACCATAGTGTCTATGTACTGTATGGCTTTTGCCACTGGCTGTTTTAACAGCCTATTAGCCAGTAATAGGCTTAGTATTGTCTACTATCTTCCTACGAATAATCATAAGAATTGGGCAATTTCTAGTGAGACTGAAGATTAACTTTTCCATTCCAGAAACACAGTCGCAATATAAACGTATACAGTTTTAGTTAAATATATTTGTTTATCCTGACCCAAAATGCATGCATGGAATCGTACTTCTAAAATCCACCAGAAACAGTCCCGATGTACCGTAAACTGGTTTATTTCAGACATATAATAACGTCAATACTAAAGGTTTCAGCCAGCAAAGTTTTAATCTATACGGAATAGTTCATAATGCGTGCTTCGCTTTTCCTGTGAGGTGACCCAAATGCAGGACCTATAGTTTACAGGTCCGCTTTGCTAACCACTATGCTATTTAACAAACTCCGCTTATGCGGTCAGGGCAAAAAGTAAGTACACCCCCTGAAATGTAGCCTGTTTGTTTGTTTTACATATTTGGACACAAATGTATAACAAAGCAAAATGTCAACCACAATCATCATCATCAAAAACATCACAATGTTTTTTACTTTGAAACCATTTATATAATTCAACAGACAGAAATGCAATCTGCCTCTGGGGAAAAAAATTTACTCCCTACCTTTATAGTCACATACAATGTCTAAAATTAGTGAGGTGCAGCAAAACAAGTGCAAATTATTAGAAAATCAGTAAAGAAACTTTGCAGGGTCAAGATTAGGGTATACCAGTATTTACGATAACCGTGATATTAAAGATATTGAAATCATGTTAATAATACACAAGATAATATCGTATTCACTAGGCAAAACTAAAGTTGTATTTTGACACAAACCCCTCTTGGTTTTTCAATACTTTATTCATATCATAGACAAACGATGCTTGTGCTTAAACATGGAGACTGGGCCTCTGCACTGGTGTTGAAATCAATTCATTATCCCCACTAGCTTACTTTGGACATCATGTAAGTCCAAATGGGGTTAAAAACAGAATTTTTCAGAAGACTATGACATCTACAATCCCCTCCAAAAGTATTGTAACAGCAAGGAAAATTCCTTTGTTTTTGTTGGTCACTGAAGACATTTGGGTTGAGGATCAAAAGATGAGAATGAGACAAGAGTTCAGAATTTCAGTTTTCATTTCCTGGTATTCACATCTAGATGTGTTAAACAACTTAGGACATATCACCATCTGTATTTGACCACAGCATTTTTAGGTGAGCAAAAGTAATGGAACAAATTATCTTAAAGTAAATAACATTTAATATTTGGTGGCATAACCCTTGCTTGCAATCACTGCCTCAAGCCTGCGACCCATCGACATCACCAAACTGTTGCATTCTTCATTTGAAATGCTATTCCAGGCTTTTATATATTCTTTTTAAATATGAATGAGCCTGTTCCAGAAGCAGCCATGCACGCCCAAGCCATGACATTACATCCTCCATGCTTCACAGATGAGCTTGTATGCTTCAGATCATAAGCAGGTCTATTCTTTCTCCACACTTTGGCCTTTCCATCCCTTTGGTAGAGATTAATCTTGGTCTCATCAGTCCATAAGATCATGTTCCAGAACTAATGCGTCTCATCTCTGTACTTCTTTGCATTTTTCAATCTGGCCTTCCAATTCTTACTGCTGATGAGTGGTTTGCATCTTGTGGTGTGGCCTCTATATTTCTGCTCTCTGAGTCTTCTTCAAACAGTGGATTGTGATACCTTCACCCCTGCACTGTGGAGGTCGTTGGTGGTCACTTACTGATTTTCTGGGGGTTTTCTCACGATATTTCTGTCATCAACTACTGTTGTTTTCCCTGGCCGACCTGTTTGACTTCTATTGCTCAATACACCAGTAGTTTCTTTTTCAGGACATTCCAAATTGTTGTGCTTGCTATGCCCAGTGTTTTTCCAATGGCTCTGGTTGATTTTCCTTCTTTTCTCAGCTTGGCAATGGCTTGCTTTTCTCCCATAGACAGCTCTCTGGTCTTCATGTTGGTTTATCCTCTTTAACAAGAAATGCAGTCTTTTTAGGTTTAAACCAAGGATGGAAACTTAGACTAGTCATGCAGAGATATTTAATGTTTGAACAATCAACCTAAAAGGCAACACCTGGGCAACAAGAAACATCTGTCAGTCCATGTTCCAATAGTCTTGCTCACTTGAAAAATGTGTGGGTTCAAACAAAGGATGGTATGTCCTGAGTAGTTTAACACTAGATCTAGATGTGAATACCAGGAAATGCCAGCTGAAATTCTGAACTCTTGTCTCATACTCATCTTTTGATCTTCAATCCAAATGTCTTCAGTGACCAACAAAAACAAAGGCCTTGCTGTTACAGGCCTTGCTGTTACAATACATTTGGTGGGGACTGTAAGTGTTAAGTCCATGGCTCATTTTTTACTTGTACCTGTTGGAAGTTTGACACAGGAAGTAGCTTCTCAAGCCTCAAAAGGAAGTGCCCCATGAGTTTCTGGATGGCCGTGTCATAGTTGCTGCCAAATTCTACAGGGAAAATATCCTAAAACAAAGTCAAGAAATATGACATATGAAAACATCTCAGAAGACAATAATACTATGTGAAAACTCAGTGCAGTGACATGGAAATAAGCCAGAAACAGACTAACCTGGAAAAACTGATTCCGCTCAGCTGGGTCTTTCAGAATTGTCTGGACCAGGCCCAGGAAGTTGGATTCAGGTAATCCGACTTCTGCACCCCTCACCTGAAACAAATAACATAAACATGTTAATTTGGGCAGCAAAATGAAAGCTTGTCATTTAGGTTGACAACTGTTCTGCATGATGTATGATTGTAATGCCTGACATATTACATTGTGGTGACTGACCAGTCCTCCAACTGACTCATCCACTCAAGATTCCTCTGCTGAGTTCTTACTGTTGTGGGAGGGATCCATTTTCACCAACCAAAGCGTGTAACCAGTGGCACTGGTTTCCTTACATGACTGGGACATGTCCAGAGGTGGGTAGAGCACTGAAAACCTGTCCTCAAGTAAAAGTACTGGTTCTCATCCTAAAATTTACTTGTGTAAAAGTTGAAATATCACCTGAAGAACTACTCAAGTAAGAGTAAAAGAGTACTTGGTCAAAAAAGTATATTTTGTACAAGACATTAACGCCATTTGACGTTACACCGCAATGTGGATCTTATAGATCAAACATTGTCCAGAGGTTCTGCAGGTGTAAATATAGATCAAGCTGTTCATGTCATTTTCTGTACTGTAAAAAAAACTATAAAAAATTTAAAAAATCAACCCAAATCTAAGAATCTTGAATCAATTACACTTTTCACCTTGCCATGTCCACTGAGGTATCTGCTAATTTACCTCCCTCCTGTTAAAGTATATATTATATACACTTACAATGCCCTTTGTAAACATAAGGACAGTGAAGCATCTGATCCTTCTTTTGGCAATATACTCCAAACACTGTGAGGAGATCCACTACCTCCTAAGGAGGTGTGACGTCTGAACACTGTGAGGAGATCCACTACCCCCCAGGGGGGTGTGACGTCTGAACGCTGTGAGGAGATCCACTACCCCCCAGGGGGGTGTGACGTCTGAACGCTGTGAGGAGAGCCACTACCCCCCAGGGAGGTGTGACGTCTGAACGCTGTGAGGAGATCCACTACCCCCCAGGGAGGTGTGACGTCTGAACGCTGTGAGGAGATCCACTACCCCCAAGGGAGGTGTGACGTCTGAACGCTGTGAGGAGATCCACTACCCCCCAGGGAGGTGTGACGTCTGAACGCTGTGAGGAGATCCACTACCCCCCAGGGAGGTGTGACGTCTGAACGCTGTGAGGAACTCACCTGTCGCCCCCAAAGAGGTGTGAGGGTCTGAATGCGGTCAAGGTGTGGCTGAATGGTCTGGAGGTCCGCCATCGGGTTGGAGCGACATAATTCCAGGACCAGCTGAAAGCAGAAGAAAAACACTCACGTGACTAACCTGAGACCTGAAAGATATTCCATTAAGCAGTTGCTCCACCCACCACAAAATGATGAGTAGAAGCTCCACCCATTTCTCATAATGAAAAGTAGTAGCTACAGCCATAGCTCCACCCATCTCTGATCATGATGAGCAGTAGCTCCACCCATCTCTGATCATGATGAGCAGTAGCTCTACCCATCACTCTTAATATTGAGCAGTAGCTCCACCCATCTCTGATCATGATGAGCAGTAGCTCCACCAATCTCTCATCATGATGAGCAGTAGCTCCACCCATCTCTAATTATGATGAGCAGTAGCTCCACCCATCTCTCACCCTTGCTCGAAGACCCAGAGTAAGTTGAGCCCTCTGACTGTGATTCAGAAGCTCTGGAACTATCTCAGTGACCATAGTAACAAACTCTTCCAGCATCCCATAATCCATGACTTGTCTCTGCTGCAGCGTTTGCCAGATGGCTGCTGAGACCAGCCGCAGTGGTGGAACCATAAGGCGCAGAGAGGAGAGAGGAAGAGTGGGACCTACAACACACAAGTTGACTACATTAGATACAATTCAAGTTGTGAGTATGAATGACCATAGAGCAGCGAGCAATATATTGAACATGCAACAATCAGGCAAACAATGTTATCATAATGGCAGTCATCAAATCAGATTCATGGTATTAGGTTTTGATGACAAAATCTATTATGGACAACACACTTTGCTGTGTATTTCTGTTGAATTAATATATGATCATTAAAATATAAAGCATTACCGCTGTTTAACACAGCACGATTGGGCTATTTGAATAACATGGACTTTTATTTTGAAAGCAAATACTCGATTCCACCATTGTTGCACAAGCTAATGTTGTTCACGAGCTTTTGTCATAATAAAATGTTTGTCAAAGAATGTGTTTAAGATTACGCTAGATAACTGATGTTTAAAACGCATATTGTAGAAATCGGCCTTGGTTTACCAATAATAATTACTTTTGCAAACTAGTTAAACTAGTGACGACCGTCGTCTTTTAGAACTACTGGCTGGATTTTTGGCTAGTCTGGCTAGCCTATAACAGCAAAAGAAAGGAAAGCGAGGCATTAAACTCCCATTATTTTCAAATAAGCAGACCAGACCAACCACTTTGATGGTTATATGGGGAAACCACCCCGTTAATAAGACCGGGACGGAACATTTGTAGTAAACAGCCTGTGTGAATTATCCTCATGATGAGATGATGTATGCACGATCATTGCCTGTTTAGTATGGATCCAGTTTTTATCAGACTATTTCACATTCTACTGCATTTTACCATTTCTTCCGGCATTGTGTTCTGTCATCGTGTGGTCGTCGTTGCAGTCACATTTGCACCTCGAATGTAGAATGATGCGTTTAATTTCTAATTAATTTCCAGTCGCAAGTATTTATAAGCAAAATTTGTGAACATGAAGCGCGTTGGCCTGGCAGAAATGAAGCGATAACGGAACTGATGAAACAGGAAAGCCGGGGAAAGCGGTCGAGGCCGGTCCTATTCAAAAATATCCCCGTATGAAAAAATAACCCCCGTATGGTTCCGCTTTGAGGAAACATTTAAAATCTAGACAATGCTTATTTTTATATTGACTGAAGACATTTCTGTGATATTTTGTTTTCCATACGTTTTACATCTTACATAACCACATCAGTTAAAAGAATCAGGAGCCTGAAATCGTACCTAATGCAGTGAATTAAATACCTAGATCAAATATTTGTGTGATGCTAATCATGTCAAATTTGATATCTCGATGGCTGAATGCATTTTGTGGCCAAGATATCACTATATTTAGAGATAAAGCAATATGGGTAGAATCTATGAAAAATTGTTTTGGTCTCCATAAATGTTGAGTGAGCCAAGCTCAGTAAAAAGGCAGGAGTAGATAATAACACCAATATACGTTTATTGAATTATACGTTTGTTGAATTTCTTATCTAGTATATGTATGCCATTCATTTATATATCAATAAAAATTAGAGGATTTCCAGTATATTTATTTCTTTGTACAAAAAATCCCACTAGATTGAGAACAGTATCATATTATAGCTTGATATGTCAAATTTTTACTTTTCCATAAACACAACCCGTACACAGAATCCCATTCACAATAACTCCCATTCTTCAATATATATCTATGAGGTAAGAAATTGTTTGTACAGCAAAGCCCAACATATTGTCCAAATTCACAGGACGTTTACACAAAATATAAGGACATTGTAGTAAAAAAGAGTACAATATAATTATGATTTTTTTTTAAAGTATCTCTTAATCCAATTAACTTTTTAAATCTCATTAAAGAAATTAAAGTCTAAAACGTATAAAATTACAATCACAAACCCTATTTGTAATAACATGTTTTAATCTAAAAGTAGCTAAAGTAGCTCCAGCTGAAAGGTAGTTCTTGCCCACCACTCCTTTCGCAAAAAGGACAGCTCACTTGCCCCTAGTCACTTTCCCCCGTGGAATCGCCACTGAGAACGGATGCAGTTTTGATTGTCATCTTAAGTGCTTGTCAAATTTACAAAAAAAACCTCTCCCTTTCATTTAGGTTGAGGGGACGAGTTCTTTCACGTGTAATGTGTCTAACTCGGTGATCCAGTGTCAAACGTAATTAACATGACCAGATGGATTTTTGCTAGTCGTTCGTTGCTAGTTAGCTGACTCCGATAACCGCTCTCCTTTCTTGGGCTTGTGTACTTTGGTCACTTGCAAGCAGGTACACTCGGATGTGATGAACGGTATTAAAGGCTGACGGTATAGGGTTTTCATCAGTTTTCTGCTTAGCGATTGCAGTACCGGGGGGACATTTTTCTAACTACGCTTAACGCTGTATGGACGTAGGAATCGCGTCGAGAAGTCTGTATCGCCTGTTTCCAATTGCACCGTGGAAATGGGGTCAATTTGGTTAAGTCGACCGATGTTATTGAATTTTGTTCTAATATACGCGACTTTTATATTATTGAGTAATACCTGCTGTGTTGGTGACAAGTGGTATCACAGACCCAATATTGTTTTGATTCTTACGGATGATTTGGACATCGCTATTGGTGGGATGGTATGTATTATACGTTCCCCCTCAACATTACTGTAGTTTAATTACTTATTGACTTCATTCTACAGCAGCTGGTAACTGAGGTTTAGTTAAAGAAACATATCAGCTAGTTCCCGCTGCTAGTTCTCTGTCAAAAACACGAAGAGAACGAGTTAAAATGCATACAGTGGGTAGTTTACCAGCCTGCCTGCAGTTAGCTGGGTAGATCACTTGTCCCACCCATAGGCTGTTTGGATGGTTTGTTTGGGCAAAACATGATAACAACCTGGATCAAGACCTGCTACTGTCTGTAGTCATTCTACGGTGGACAGCAGTTAGCTTGTTGCCAGAGCTACTTTTGCAGCGTAATATCTGTAGTCGTTCACTGGTTCAAACAAGCTGAAGGCCTAGGCAGCAAATACCTGGGACACAAGTGTTTCTGTGTAGCTAAAGTTGTTAGTAGTTACTGCAGTGTTTTTAGTCAATCTTCCATCAGTTTAGGTTTTTCGATCTTAATGAGTCAGGTGACGGGTATCCAAGCTGTTTGGTACAACGTCTGCATAACCGTAGTGTACATCTTCAGTCCCAAGGTAGACTAAACTCCAAGTCAAAATAAGTTTTTAGTTTGTTGCATTTTAAAGCTATTGTTTACGGGGCACATCTGTTCCTGGTATTTGGCATTATAGCTCCTCAGCGGGTCTGAACCAGTACTAATATGACGAGTCTGCAAAAATCTGTCTAGTGGAATCGCATCATTCTTTTTTTTGTTGTCGTGCTGCACATTATTTGTCAAATTAGTGCAAGTTTGAATAGCAAGCAAATTATTTTATCGTGACAATGATATACAAATGTATGTGTGAATTGAAGAATACTTAACAGGTTTGTCTGTGAATCAAGGTTTCAGAATGGGATATGATGCAAAACCTTTCTTTATCCAGACCCCACTAAACAAGACTAGGAAGCTGATTGGTGATGCAGGGATGTCATTTATCAATGCGGTGAGTACTCTCTCAAGGTAAAGCTCTGTCAGCTGATGGAACTGGCCTTCCCCTTTTAAAGTTAAATGTCTCAGAAGACCAGCTGAGCTGACCATGAAGGGGATAGAGTATATTTGTCCTGGTCACACTGACCTGGCCTAACAAGTATTATCTCAGAGCAGAAGCCAGAGGTAGGGTCTAACCGGATGTCCATGCTGGAATCTTGGCAAACAATCAATAGATGTATTTTTACATCAGCAATTGTCACAAAGTGCTGGTACAGATGGCCAGCATAAAACCCAGAGAGCCAGCAACAACAAGAAATTCAAGCACAGTGGTCAGGAAAATTCTCTAGTAGAATCAGAACCTAGGATGAAACATTAAGAGGAGCTAGATTCAAAGGGGCCAGGATTATAAGAGTACATCACATTTTTGTTCTGATGACCAGCATGTCAATGAACACAGGTGGGCTGTGTCCGGAGCCTTCAGGCAGGATCCAGATGAGCTGCCCAACCAGGTGGACTAGGGCGGGGACGACCAGGTGGACTAGGGCGGGGACGACCAGGTGGACTAGGGCGGGGACGACCAGGTGGACTAGGGCGGGGACGACCAGCATTTCGTAGATCCTAAAGAATACCTCATCTTAGAATTCATACAGACACCAGTCCCCTGTCACATAAACAGACGCAACATTAAACAGTGGGAGTCTGAAGACAACCAGGCCACATGTGGATCCAGTTTGTAGCCAGCCCGCTGTGCTGCCCCAGCCGGGCCAGCATCCTAACGGGGAAGTATCCCCATAACCTCCATGTTGTTGTCCCGGTCCTGTCCAGTTTGTAGCCAGCCCGCTGTGCTGCCCCAGCCGAGCCAGCATCCTAACGGGGAAGTATCCCCATAATCTCCATGTTGTTGTCCCGGTCCTGTCCAGTTTGTAGCCAGCCCGCTGTGCTGCCCCAGCCGAGCCAGCATC
>JACXGJ010011453.1:0-19821 GCA_016801105.1 Esox niger | reverse complement strand
GCAGAATGTCATGGACCGTGACCGGCTGGTTCCGGTTGAACTGCAACACCAGACCACAGGTGAGTTCTACAAGGATTCTGTTCAAACAAACATGTGCCATACCAGCCATTTCACCTTTATGATTTAAAAGATCAAATAACTAGTTTAGCAAGGATTGCTGGGTCACAGGTTAGCTGCAGTAATAAATAAATGACTTTGCCATTCCTACGATGTGATGGAAACAACACAGTCATTGTTAATATGTAGCAGTAGTTAAGACCGACCAGTTTTCATGGGCCACTAACTAGCCCCCTCAGAACTTAAGGCGCTACAGGAGTAAACCCAGATGAAGGTGCAGGCTCTGACTTATTTAGCTTCAAATGACATGGTTCTTTAGCTCATTAGAGGTGTAAGGCATTTCGGGAGTTTCTAGGAACGGCCCAGTTTTCTGCCACTGGGCCGTTATTCTGCAGTTATTCACCTCATTCTTTTACAGAAAAGCTGCTTTTATCAAATGCCTTATAAAAAATTTGAAAGTTTGCGAGGAGAACTATTTAGGCATGTGAGGATGATGTGGGACATTTCGGATGTACTGTATGTCTCAATCCAGGGGTCTTATGCTTCATTACAGTTCTGGCCTGGTAAAAAAACTTAAATAAAAGCATTTACCTGCCATCCTATTGGATAGAAATGAACCCAGCCAATTAGAATGAACAAAACTCCCAATTCGTTGTAGAGGCATCCAATCCTATTCCATAATTTCTACTGGGCATGCCCTTTTTAAGCTGAATCCATTGTGTTGTAAACCAAAACCAGAACGTAATGCACTTGGTGGACCTGGTTCGACCTAGGCAGGCCTCTTAGATCAACATGCGTAAAGTCAGCGGACGTGTTTGAGAAGAACAAAGTGCAATGTATCATGGGTAAATTGGGACTGACAGAACCCCATATGAAGGAGGTTGATTAGCGAGGCAGGTAGCAGACAACACTGACCTTGGCAAACACATTCATCTGTTCTTTGTTCCACAGGATCTGTAGCATGCCTGCACAGATGGGACAGCAGGCGCCTAAAAGGTGGAGCCCCAAGAGGGCAAGGGTCAGAGGTTACGTAACAGTCACAACAACAATTTGTGTTCCGGTGCTCCATGCGTATGACCTTATAAACAACAAGACGTGTATCAAAGTGAATGTGGCCCTGTCATTGCGTGTTTTGACCAGAGAATAAAAATAAAAAAATGATATACCAAAAACATGATATACTATTAAAATGATTGTATCGCTGTTCCTACTGACCAGGAGGCGTGACCGGGATACAGCTGGGCGTGGAGAGGGCGGGGCATGGGATCATGTCACATCCTGAGTCGGTGGCTAGGTCTGCCACAGCCCCCACCGCGTGGCAACGCCCCTGATAGTCCACGGCAACGCGGTCCGAATACGCCTCGCACACCGTGCTGTATGTCTCGCCATTGTGGCCACACACAGGCTGCGGTCTTTTGCAGGCATCCTACACAGAATACGTAAACACAGACACAAACACAAACATCCACGACTTAGGAGTTTCTGCGTGCAGTTACGGTTCCGCCCGATTATTTTACAGAAAATATTGACGTTCAACACCATAGATAAACAGCGGATGAGTGTACCGTGGATGTGCGTACAGTGGATGTGCGTACAGTGGATGTGTGTACAGTGGATGTGTGTACAGTGGATGTGCGTACAGTGAATGTGGCTGCCAAATATTTCTTCTAAACAGTGAAATTCTTCATGAGGAGGGATCGAACGTGCTCTTTCATCACTGTAAACATTCTGATTGTGTGCATCTTGCTGGTTTCTTGACTGGGTTTTTAATAGGGTGCCATCCACCCTATTAAAAGAGTAAAAACCTGATCCAACCCGTTCCAATGACCGAACCTCAACTCTGAGGTGAGATGGCATCAGGACGACATCGTCAACAGCTGTAAGGGAGACGTGTGTTCCAGCAAGACTTGATTTGTAACAAACCACGCTAATCTAACACTTTCTTACTCAAATACACACACACAAACAAAGATACAAATAACTACTGGAAAGACTTACACTGGAAAAACTAACACTGGAAGGACTAACAACCGCAGTGCAACAAATGATTTCAACAGACACATTGTGGTTATAAATGGCATATCTGGGTCCTCCTAAAAGATCACCACTCTGCCAGTAACCTAATGCACATCTGGAATGTGTGTATGTGTTTGTCCAGATGTTTGTTTGTGAGAGTATGTGTGTTATGTGTGTGTTAAAGAGTTTCTGTATTTGTGTTTGAGAGTGTGTGGGTATTGCTAACAGCTGGGCCGTGTTGCAACACCTCTGACAGGTTGAAGCTGGATCTCTAATTAAGTGTTCATGAAAACAAACAGAAAAAAGCTTTTGAAATAAGGATTATCTCCATTTGATTGAGTGTACATTTCTCTACAGAATGATGGTATCGTTTACCTCCGGGCTCTAGACCTTGTAGGACAACATGTAAATACCATCGTCTTCAGACATCGTAGGGTAAGATTTGACAACTGTGAAATCTTTTATATCATGATAACATTTTTATACTCTGTCACCTGGACCTCATAGGATAACACTTGAAACATGTAGGGTAAGACTTGAATACCCCTGGGCTGCAGAACGTGTAGGCTGAGACATGAATACCTCTGGGCTGCAGTACTTCTAGGCTGAGACATGAATAACCCTGGGCTGCAGAACTTGTAGGGTAAGACTTGAATACCCCTGGGCTGCAGAACGTGTTGGGTAAGACTTGAATACCCCTGGGCTGCAGAACGTGTTGGGTAAGGTTTCATTGCAACAGGGTTGGCTGTTACCTGACAGTGGCCCATGTAGGCCAGGGTCTTTCCCAGCTGTAGGAGCTGACAGAGGTTGGGGTGCTCCTCGTTGTCGGTGTCACAGGCCGGGTCCATTTGACTCTTATCACATCCTGAGGGGCGACCCACGCACTCATGCTGAGGACAAGGTTCAGCCAGGTCCGTCAGGCACACTCTGTGTTTGGGGATGCATCTGAGGACCAATGGGAAGAGACCAGGAAGAGGTTCACTGAAGGGATGGTTTAAAGCGGGCTTTAGGGATGGAGGCATACAGTTTACACACTTGTTCTTTTTTGTGTAACATGGACTCTGCTTTAAGGATCTTTTGGGCAGTGTACCTTCTCTAGAATATCATTGCCACTGCAGACATCAAAGCATTTTTACAGTCTAAATTACACCATCTTTTCCTTCAACATAGACCATTTCATAATGACATAATCATAATGGTTCCTATATTTATGTTAACGAAGTAAACGTGTTTTTATGTACATTACTGCTGTTTCTCGGTCGGAAAAAGAGGGTGGAAATCTATTAACCATAATGGAGCCAGCAGCCTTGTTATCCACAATTGAGCCGACAGGCCCATAAAAAGTTGGGAAGGACTTTCTCGTTCTACACCCCGGCCCCCAATCTCCATGGGAACCACCCTACCTCAGCACCAATCAGGTGGTCTGCAGGACTAGCCACATTTTTATCACCTTGTTTACGAAAAAAAGAACAAAGGTTGAGAGACCCCGTTGACTTGCTGTGTCTTTGAACAGATGGCCATTAAATGGGTTCTTATGTGTATTACATGAGGTAGGATGCCAAAAGACACTCGTCTGTACTGTAGTGATGAAAGCATGTAACAGACACTAATCTGTAGTTTAGGGATGAGAGAAAGTAACAGACATACGTCTTCACTGTATGGATGAGAGAGATGAACAGACACCAAAGGTGTTAAAAGTAAAAAAACAAAAGTACTGTTCACCAGTTTAGGGACGTTACTATATAAGACCTAAATGACAAGGTAAATGTAGTTTATAACTATCCCGTGAACACAGCCGAGTACTTTTACTGTACTTTTCACCTCTTGTCTTTACGACAGAGAGGGAGACAAATGTGCAGAGAGTAATATTGTACTGTCCAGATCAATTATCTGCTGATGGTCCAGTGACAGAGCGCTGAACCCACCAACAGATGAAAACATTTTAAAGTCATTTAGCAGATGATCCAGAGCGATTACTGTCATGAGGGAATCCGTTTTCATACTGGCCCCTGTGGCAATGCAAGCGCCATGCTCTACCAACTGAGCTACATGGGATCCCGGGACACAGAGAGACCAATAGCGCAGAGCTACAATGCTACAGGGCCCCATTGCTGTTACAGAACGGAAAAATAGGGGCCACTTACTGACCTCGCCGAGGGCCAGAAATGGGGTATGACAGACATTGTGTTTCGGTGTTTTGTGGACTGATGTAATATGGCCGAAGGAAGAGGCAGTGGTCCTTAGGGCTCTGGGAGCTCAAGGCGATTCCGGAGAGGAGGGTTATAAAAACACCCCCCCCCGTGCACACATGGGGTGTGCCTTATGGCAGGGTTACCGCCGACAAGGGGGGGGGGGGGTCACACCTGAACAAACAAGCACACTGTCCATCACTGCTGGATACGGGGAGGAGTGAGAGCAGGATTTCAAGAGAGAAACAGAACAGGGTGAAGGGAGCAGGAAAACAGGAATCATCAAAAGAGGAAATAATGCCAGTCGAAAGAAATGGAGCGGATCAAGTCCTCTATCTGGACAGACTGGGCTCAGTCCAGAGTGAAGCTGTCCTAACTAGTCCACAAACGGCTACAAAAAAATACTTCCTTCACTCCTAATTTCAGAATACATTTGAAGTCATTTGGCAGATGCTCTCCAGCCAAGTGGGAAGGAGAGTAGTGACAATGTGGTGCTCAGGTCTACCTCTGGTTCCTGTGACAGAGACTGGGGGTGCAGGGGTCACTGCTGCGGCAGTTTCCAAACCCAAACTGGTTGTCTTTAAAACCCATACAGCGCGCCACACAGGCACTTGGATAGGTCCGGCCGTTACGGGCACACACCGGTACAAAGCGGTCAGGGCAGCCACAGGGGAGTCCTGTGGAGAGATACACAGAAAGAAATGATGAAAGTCTGACATCTCTCACTAGCAAGAAACAATCAGTGCAAATAGATTCCCTGAGAGTGTATTCTGAATTTGAAGCATCTCAACCCTCAAATACACACACACACACACACACCCGCACACACACACCTGTGAAGCGGCGACGGTCCTCGTCTGAACTGTCGACACTCAGGCATTGGCGGGCGGAGCAGATGGTGTCGCCGGCAGAGCAGAAACAGGGATGGCAGTCCACCCTGAAGGAAGCCCCGTGGTCTATTCATACAAGGACACAACATCATCATGTCAGAAAAGCTGCATGATTTAAGACACCTCAACTCTCACCATGGCAACACTCACCGCGGCAACATATCTCCGCGGCAACACTCAACGCTGGGCCATGAACTGTTTGTTCTGGGCCATGTCAGCAGTTTTGAACTCCATTGTGATTTGAGATTTGTCACCCTGGCAGCAATTTGACTTTCTATCTAGAAAAACTCAATGTGCGTCAGAGAGCAAACCTCTCTCCTCATTGGCCTTATCTTATTTTATGTCCTGAACAGCACTACAATCTTTACCATCTATTCCCTTCAGACAAGGATTCCCTATATGATGGCATCATGTTCCTATCTTAAATCTCTGAGGAGATCAAGTACTCCAAGCCCCACTCTCATTCAGGCTTGCCACATCTGTGTTAAATAAGGCTGAAGCGTCTGACCTCCTGTTTGATGTGGGGTGGGGGGAAAAAAAACATGAAAGCCAAACCAATAAACTGATTTGGGTTCAAACAATTGTGCATTTTAATCCACTACATAAAAAAAAAGAGTAAACGGGGGATAATATATGAAAAGAAAACATGGCATTCTGAGTGTTTTTAAAGTGTGGAGACCGGTTATCGGAGGCCACTAGGGGGCAACATCACAGTGATACAAGGCCCAATGCAGCCACATGAAGGGCATGTGGTCTATATATGCTGAATTACTCCCTGCTGTTCACACACAAAATGGGCATGTGCATGTGTTCAAGTAATGTGTGTGTGCGTGTGTGTGTGCGGTAGTCACTAATAAAGAGAGAGAGAGTGATAGAGACTCTGGCAGCAGGCCTCTTTCAAGTCACAGTAGTGACATTGAGGGCGGGCCAAAGGAAGACCACAGGGAGGAAATGCCAGCACGTAGTTGGTTGGCTTCTTTGTATATGAAATGCAATGTTGTTGTATGGCCAGGGGGAAGACTGGCGGTCATGTTTCCACCAGTGTTACATGAAACCTTTTACTTTCATAACAGCACCCATGTTCTGTCCATGTTTATTTTATAGAACAAGAACACTTTCCAAGGCCAACCCAAGGCATCTGATGAGTAAAAACTCTGTAATGTAAGTTGTAAGAATGCCAGTAGAGCTGTTCATTTTTTGGTGCAGGAACTGAAACAGGTGCCGGTGGTGTAATATTAAATGTTTTGGAAAACGAAAGATCTCTGGGAAAAATGAAGAGACTGCACCTTTTTCTTTCCTCTCCAAAAATTTTGAAAAGGAAAGTTTTGACTGAGGAACAGAAGCGTACAATTTGCAGAGGTCTCATAATTTTAACACTTCTGTTCCTCACACAAAACTCGCCTTTTTGACTTTTTTGAAAGTAAAGAAAAAGGTGCAATTGTCTCTTCATTTTTTTCTGAGCTTTATATGGTTAAAAACAATACCCTAAAATGGGACTATAGCAACCTCACATCACTCCAACCCACGGCTTGTGAACGAGGCAGCTTACTTTTTCTTTGGCCCCCTACAATACAGGTCTTGGAGGTGTCGATGCAGGGCATCTCAGCACAGTTCTCCAGTCGCCCACTCTGCCCACAAGTGCACACCTCAAAGCAGCCCGCCTGGCCGTTCCTCAAGGGCACCTGGATACGGGCATCTAGATGAACCAGGAACTCTGAGGCCTCGCCAAGTTTACAGCCTGTACACACACACACACACACACACACACACACACACACACACAGACTTTTTACATCTACACCTGTTTACAGTGGACATGGGCTCCCCCTAGTGGCCCAGGCAAGTATGACATAGTACAATACCTGGCATACAGAAGAAAGGCAGACAGTCCTGTCCTGGCTGGCAGCCCTTCCTGTTCACCTCACACAGGTGGTTGCTAGGACAGGGGTTGGGGTTACAGGGATGGATGACCTCCTCAATAATGTTGCCAAGGGAGCTGGGAGCTGGAGGGACCATGTAAATTAGATGTGGGTGTTTGGACATCTAATTTCTGACAGTCAGATGGCTGGCTTCACTGACATGCGTATTGGTCGATGAAAGGACTTAGAGAACCACACACACACACGGTCCCACTCACTGAGGTATCTCTCCAGGGGAATGCAGCGTTCGGGGTCGTCGATTGGAGACAGGATCTCACAGATGCGCTCGGCTGTCTGTCCCTCGTGAAAGCGTTTGCGGTCTCCACACTGTGTCAGAATGTCCACACAGTCCGACCTGAAGGATGAGCAACAGAAGGGTTAAGCGAGGGGCGTTCACTATCACAACGCCAGTAGTGGAAGAACCAACCAGTGAAGGACAGGGTTAGAAGAGGCGAGTTGAGCGCTACAATGATTTCAAAACAGTTTAATGTTTATAAACCCTTTCAATGTAAATGAACTAATACGATTTCAGTCGAATGTCCATGACTGTCCTCCCAACACAGTTGAACCGTTCTGACTGTCAGTTAAATGTCAAATGTAAGGCAGTTAACCACCCCTCTTCCCCCAAAAAAATTTATCAAATATGACAGACCTCTTAAACTACAACACATTGAATGGATATGATAATAACTGTTGTTTTGGGAGTTGTTTTGTTTTTTGGGGATGAGGGTGTATCCATTGTAAAATATGCGGGCCTGCTGTACTATTTTAAAGATTCTAAGGTATAGTCACAATAGCCCAAATTAATTATGTAATAGGTTATGTGTAATAACAAAATGTTTGATTTCTATGGTAGTGTGTCACACCAAAGATTTGACAGCACCACTGGAAGTCAAGTCTCTCAGCTTTCAGCAGACACCCTGGTCACCCTGGACCAACCATATGGATTTAATTAACAGAGGTACACCAGATATGGGGTACTTTCAGACAACATTTATAGATGTACAACAATTACATTTGCGTATGCAATCGATGTAGACAATAATTTGGTTATTACATTTTGGGGCTTATTGCAACAATGTCATTCAGCAAAACACACTACTCAAAAACAGTTTCAAACTGTTTGAAGAGTTTGGCCAGGTTAAACAGACAGAGACATACTGCAGCTTTTTAGTCTGGCTTGACAGCAGAAGAGCATTACTGACAGACAACACACTGCATACATTACCCAGCATCCTTGTCGTGCCTGGAAAGTCTAAACGCAGACATTAAAGACCTGGACTTGTTTCTGAAGCGACTTGGGTTGCTCTCAGGTCTACCATATGCCACATTCCCAACAGACTGCTCTACACAAGTCAAATGCAGTAACTACTCAAACCAAGTTGTTTCAGGCTGTCCGACCATTATGGTGTAGGTAGAAAAGTGTATTGTCTTGCCATTCACCACTCTCTTGTGAAAATATTTATATACATATCAACCCCAGTAATATGCACAAATCTTTGCTTCAAAATAAAATAATGTATATAATCTCTTAAGATACAATCGGCTAAAAAGCAAACAAATCTTTTAAAATATATATTTGTTTGTTATTTACTGCTGTTAGCCTTTATTTTAATACTTACAGCAAATTTCACACACCATTTAGAGAACATTACAGTATACTGTCAAAAGATTAAACAGATACTTAAAGCCTGATTTCAATCATGAATTTTGAACACAACGTATAGTAATTACTTAGCCATTGTATGGCAGGATTGATTTGCTGTCCAGGGGTATCATTTCCTTCAATTCTAACTGCTGTCTCAGCTTTTCCTTCCAACACTGGCCAAAGAATGCTTTTTGCTTGTCTGTTGCCTTGAGCGAGTTATATGTAATAACATACATTTGTCTTGCACATACTGGGAACGGTACAGCTGGCGTAAAAGAAACTAAGCCATTAAAGTAAGACAGCACATCTATGAAGTGTGAAAAAAAAGTTGTGCAACAAAAGTTGAATTAAGAGATTAAGTTGAGTTGTAAAATATGTGCATGAAAAATGATTTAATGGTTGAAATGAGACTGATTTGTACATACATGCACACACAACTGTACACACACACACCACACACACAAACACACACTTCTTGCTCAGACAAGAACAGCTGAGCCTTAGTGTTAAGTTCAAGTGGACAAGGCCTCTACAACATGCCAATCTAAGCCCTGATGGATGTATCTGAGCAACCGCCCTGCTATAGCTCACTGACACCCCGTCTTTGTGCTCTGCTGGCGGGAACCGTGAGAGACAGAGACTGGGTGGAGGAGACAGAGCTCCAGACTGGGCCCCTGGTGCTCCAAAGCATCCCAGGAAGAATGCTTCTCAAAGGGTTAGCGTGAGGAGTCCTAATCTCTCCTTTCCTCCAGAACAATGACGGAGTACAGGGGTGTGTGTGTGTATCTGTCTGTGTGTGTGTGTGTGTGTGTGTGTGTGTGGGTAAGTGTTACCACATTTAATTGCGAGTGTAAATAAAGGTGCGACAAAAGGCCAGGCCAGCACTCTGTCACACATGTGTAGAGTTTATGAATAAAGAATGTCAGCTGGAATGCCTCTCCCCTGCCAACATTGACAAGACCCCCCCATACAGTGGCTGTTACCACATTGAGGCCTGCAGGGAAGCCGCACGCTAACCACTTCATTCAGCATTACACAAATGCAGGTGTGATTGCTCCCAGCGGACAAGGCTCCGTTCAAAAGATTTGCATTCAGTCAAAGGACCTGCTGATAAAAGATGTGAGGCGAGGGGGTAGCACTAAGGTTGTGGAGAAACAGCAGTGTTCTTCCCTGAGCTTGCCCAGAGACCTGGGGTTGTATCGGGCGAGTGCTCTGAGAGTCAGCCTGGATGAGGTTCATGTGCTATTTAGCTCCAGCGGAGTCCTTTTTGGTTGTTTCCTGAGGGAGGCTTTTTACTGTGACACAAGGGGAGTCTATTAAAGGTGACGATCAGCTGCTGTATGTGCCTATTAAGTTACTGACTGTGTTATTGTATTAAATTTGGTGGCTGAAAGAACATTCCATTGGTTTAACAATTGCAGAAGACCTACATGAAGCCTATTCCTAAAACAGAAATCAACCGGTTATTTTCCTTATTTAAGATCAGGGGTCGGCTTCATCTGGCTGTCATAGTCTGACTACATTCGTAAGCCAACTAATACAATGAAAACTGAAGGTACAGACTTGCAGATGGCGCTCCCGCGGGACTTGCTGTAGCAGGGTTTGATCTGGAGGGCACAGGCCACAGCTTTCCACATCTCCGGAAGGCACTTCCTGATGTCCAGGACAGGGATGTTCATGAAGGGCATCTTGATCGTCCCATTGGACCACAGCTTGATGTCATTTAGAGCACCCTGATCTGATTGGACGTTGCAGCTGCGGAACAACTCTGTAGGCCTGGAATCAGTAAGACACAGAGAGATTCAGAGAAAGAGCCGATGTACTGAACAGAGAAGAGTATTAGAATGAAAGCAAATCAAATCAATGTTTACATGTTTAGAACACAGTGGACAGCAGTTAAAATGGCAAAACGCTAACTTGCCAGCTCCCTGAATTGAACAGCACAGAGGATGCAGACACACAAAATAGTAGACTGTCACATCATTCCGGGAGCCGGTAGGTAAAATAGCACAGGAGTTCCCAAACTGTGAATCACCAGAAGCATCCAGCAGGGAAACCAAATTGTTTAGGGTGTATACAATCTAAACACCTTTTTGAAATAGTTTTCAGTATAACATACAAGTGTAGATTAAGTGACGAGATGAAGGACATGCGAGTGTTACTGGCCTCTAGAAAGGCCAGACATTAGTTAGGCAGTCACGCAAAATCCTCCTGACTATATAACAGACTAAATATGTTCAAGCAGCAACATTTTCACTTTGCTGTGAAGTTGTCAAATGTTCTTGCCCGGGGCATATTATTATAAATCTATGTTTTATTGATGTGTTTAGAGGGTAAGTCACAGACAAAGTAAATGAACAAAGGCATCTGGTACAGAAGACCCAAACTCCTGTCTGCATACCACACAGAAACAAAAGACAACAACATCTCTTTCTGTCTTACGAGATACACATTCAATCTGCCCAGTGAGTCCAGATGTTTACACCACGGCTCAACAACACATAGTTGTGGCTGAGTTGATGTCACACGCTAGTCGGACTGAGGCCTCTGTTTACTACGATTAGTCACTGCAGAAACATCCGAGACACAAGCCAGGAACCAGCGACCAACGCCTGGGGCAGAGAGAAACTTCCCGAGGAAACCTTTTCTTTAATGATGTTTGTGAGGGAGGAAGTGTCTTCCAGGAAGGACCAGTGTGGGCTGTTGATTGGTAGGTTCCATTGAAAGAGGGCGGGACATATCCGGGGTTGAGGTTGGATGTGGTTAGGCACTTAGTAACTGGGTTGTTAAAATATTTGGCCAATCCTGACTCCGAAGTCTTACCTAAGCTCTGGGTCATGACCCCAGCAATACTCCACCCTGTGAGGGCGGGGAGTGGTTATCGTGGTTTTACACTTCCCAAAATATGATTTTAATGACCTCCTCACTTTTATTTGCAGTGACTAGTCAGTCCTTCTCTCCCTTTCTGTCAGCCGTTAAGGTTTCTGTTCACGTTGAAAACAAACCCAGGTGAAAATGAAGGCTTTTGAAGTAGTTCAAGCTGACATATATAAAAATTTTCCTGTATTTAATGTGCACCAAGCAGCGTTCATAGTGTAAACGAACAATACATGTTTTAACATTTAACATCCGTTGTTATGGACCAGAACAATGACAAAGCTTATTCTAGACAGTTGTGTAGTTCCTGAGTGGGAGTGGTAAAGACTGCCTAAGGCCTTAGTTTGTAGACATGACCTCTTTTCCCCTGCTCCTTATCATTACAGCTTCCCTTCCCCCAAATCTCAGAATGATCGGCATGCGGATTGACACTTCCTGCCCTGGACCTTGGTGCGTGGTGGGTCATGCCAGGAGCCTTGTTGAGAGAGAGGGACAGGCATACAGTAGGCAAACAAACGGACAGATGGGGGCAGGACAAATGAATGGGTAAGCAGATGGGCAGCTAGAGAGTTGGATGGACAAAACAACAGGACACATACACAAACAAAACCACAGTCAGCGAGATATATGCAGAGACCCTGGGCAAGTACTCAGCGACCCAGGGTAGGTACTCAGAGACCCAGTGGAGGTACGTAGAGACCCAGTGGAGGTACGTAGAGACCCAGGGTATTTACTCACAGACCTAGGGTAGGTATGTAGCGACCCGGTGAAGGTACTCAGAGACCCAGGGTAGGTACTCAGAGACCCAGTGGAGGTACGTAGAGACCCAGGGTATTTACTCACAGACCTAGGGTAGGTATGTAGCGACCCGTTGAAGGTACTCAGAGACCTGGGATAGGTATGTAGAGACCCAGGGTAGGTATGTAGAGACCCAGGCCCCTCAACACTCTGTAGGTCACTGTACTCTGTCTCCACGTCTGTCTTCCAGACTGTGCCTGTGGTCACTAGTCTCCCCAGCTTTTGAACCACTCAGAGGGGAAGGCTTTTGCACAAGGGCCCCCAGGACTCCTTCAAAGAAAATTGGAGCAAGCATTTGTTTGTCTGGAACTCTAAATCCCACAGCAGGGATTGGCGGTGTCATCATCTGAAGAGGAATTCTTCAACGTTCTCCAAGGGAAATATATAATGGAATACTTCAGATTCCTTTGTTAAGAGGAACTATCATGAAAAGTTCACATACATTAATTTATTTATTTGATGGAACGTTGACAAAATGACTTTTCCAAACGTTCCAAAACTGCAATCCAAATGTTGATACAATGTTGTCTGGTAGCCAGGATGTTAGACTTACCATCACCATTATATTAAAGATACAGCACAGAGAACTACATCCCAGACAGACACAGAAAACTATGAAGACCGCCCTCTATAAGTGTTGGGAAACTGACAATATTTCTTGGCTTTGGGTAAATACGGAAAAAGTTTGGATTTTAAATCGAACAATTTGTATATTGTCATAGTTTACAATCTTAGCTTTCATTTAACGGTGTTTGTTTACATATTGATTTCCATTTTTGTGATGGAACAAACCAGTAACACCTCAAGTCAATTCTCCCACTATGCACATAAGAAGAATCTTAAAGAAGACTTATGGGACAGACCCATTGTACTGTCCCATAATTCAAAGGGATCAGGCACATAAGATGAGGTTTGAGCCTCTAGCCCTTGATATCATATCCAATCATATCTCTGATCTATCCCCTGATCCCGGCCAAGAAAGTCACTTTGTTTGAAAGTGATCAAAATGTCTGCTGATACGACAGGAATGGAGCTTTGAGGACAGTGATTGGTGGGTTAGAGCCCACAGGAACTGAGCGTTCAATTGGATTGTGCATGTTTATGGGAGTTTGCTTGCAGGCAGGCCTTTGATGGCGTTCAGCATGGATCTGCTGGCCCCTCTCTGAGCCAGGATGCACCATGCTGTGAAACGGCTGGCCTACAAGGTCAATTGTCTTTGTTGTTGCACACACCATAACCTATAGGAACACACACACACACACACACACACACACACACACACACACTACTTTCTCTTCTCTTTATTTTCTCTGTGACTTCCAGACTGCCTAACATGGCAATGAAAGACGACTGCACTAGTTACACAGTCTGTAGTACAGCCACATGGTCAACTAGTCTGTAGTACAGCCACATGGTCAACTAGTCTGTAGTATAGCCACATGATCAACTAGTCTGTAGTATAGCCACGTGGTCAACTAGTCTGTACTATAGCCACATGTTCAACTAGTCTGTAGTATAGACACATGGTCAACTAGTCTGTAGTATAGACACATGGTCAACTAGTCTTTAGTATAGACACATGGTCAACTAGTCTGTAGTATAGACACATGGTCAACTAGTCTGTATTATAGACACATATGGTCAACTAGTCTATAAGATAGTGTGGTGGAAATGTGACTACATTGGAATAGAGAGAATGAACCAGTGATAGTTCTAACTATTTTAATACAAGATGGTAAGAATAAAAGAATAAAGAGTAACCCCAATGAGACTTTACAGATAGCGATGCCTCCCTATCAAGAAAAAAGAAGAACCAGAAGCCCCCTCCCTAGTGTGCAGCCCCCTTACATGTGTACCGTTGGTCCTTTGCCTACCTGTGACCCCATTCTATTGGCTGCTACTATTCTGCCCTATGTTATTGCTAGGCTAGAGTGCTAAAAATGTATACATGTTTAAGCACATATGCTGTTGTGTTTCCTCAATCTTGTCACAAAAATAAGTGCTTTGTTTCCCGTTTTTGTCGCCCAAGAACATTTTCCAAATATTAAAGCTTATCCGGTATCATGTATGCATGTGAGACCTAAAGTTAAAGTGTTGCAGTTTTCAAGCTGTTAGTTATTTCACCATAATAGCCATATTGTCAACTAGTCTGTGCTAAAGCCACATCGTCAAAGATTCAGCCTCTCTGAAGAGACCCCAGACATCTTGGTATAAACTAGTCACTGTCTCTCTGAAGTGAATCCAGAGGTCTCTTATGCCCAGTGTACCTCAAGTGTCTTATTTTGTCCTCACTCGCGGATGTGTAAGAAAATGAAAAATCATATCAACACAGCAGAATGCAGCTGTTAAATTGATTATTGTTTTAGTTAGTACAGGAAAGTAGGGAGGAGAGCAACCGTTAATCTGAGTGCTCCTGTGTGGCTCCGTTGGTAGGAAGTTGGCAGTAACAAAGCAACATCGACATCCCATCTAAAACATGTCATGAATGTAGAGGTTCGTTTTTCAGAAAACTTTGACATACTGTTTTTTTTAAACACACGCTGGGATTTCTCTGGGTAGTTAGGGCCGGTTCTAAACGAAACCCCTAAAATGTAGCAGTCTGCTACAGTTGCAACCCAGATGGCAGATAATGCACCTACCTGTTGTTGAAGTTGGTACAGTAGGCCAGGTCCTTGCAGCCCAACTGGCAGGGTTCCCTGACATCAGCCAGACAGGTGATCAGGTCTGTCTCCACAGGGTTGTACTCACACATCTGGTCAAACTCCTGCCAGGTTTGAGTACCCCAGTTGGTGCTAATCTCCTGACACATGTCCCTGTAGGATTAAAAAAGCAAATCACATATTTTTTTGAAAGCCCTTATCACATTAACAGTTGTCACAAAGTACTTTTACACAGCCTAAATACCCAGTCTAAAACCCTAAAGAGCAAGCAGTGCCAAGGCAGACATTCGCTAATAACAATTCCCTAGAAGGAAGTGAAGCCTCTGGAGTCTTTGGCTGTACTGGGTACATTTAAACAGAAGCAAAACACGTAAAGACACCCAATTAAATGTTCAGAACCTACAGTTTTTAAACAGGTGAAGTAAAGCTCTGTAATCAGTAATAAAGTATACAGGCATGATATCACAATATCCTTTAAGTTTCACGGAAACGATCCTGGACTGATACACTTCGGAAGTAGATACTCTAGGGATAGCACATTTCTTTCTGGGAAAACAAACATTTAAAGTACACAATTATAGGATAAAGTACCCAATTTTGGCTGCTTAGGCCTTTCAGTAAACCCACAGCTACAAACTTAGCCTGAACACTATGAATTAGCTGACATCCTTTCCTGCACGGCACCGTAACGGAAACCCATCCTGACCTCAGGGATTCTCCTCGGTGGACAATGACTCCAGCTAACCTGCACTGTGACGTATTGGCTTTGGAGCAGCAATGCAACTTGGCGCCATCCATCTTGGCGGTGGGGGAGGTCTCCGTCTCGCTCTTGGTGGGGGGATGGGCACTGCCCAGGAAACACTGCCACAGGGGGTCCTGTGGGAGGGGCTGGCTGCCACACTCTTCGATCAGGCCTTCCATAATCTCGTGTTCTGTGGTCATGGTGCGCAGGATGCGACGGCACGCCACCTGGCAGTGGGGCTCACTGGCCCGCTCGCAGCAGTACAGACCTAGACGGATGGACGGACGCACACGCTGAGCGACACTCAGAAACAAACAGAACTGCTCACGTGATCCATGTGTATTTTACTTTGTTCACTCCCTAGGGGCGATTACGTTCACCGCTATTTAACCCTGGAAGCTTGTTACATATTTTGCTCCAGATCAGTCCAGATGACACTCACTGTCTATGGGGCTCTTGATTGGGTAGGACTTGGTGTAGTTGCCCACGCAGCCAATGAGCTGGGGGCTGACGCTCTGGCAGTAGTCCTTGACGGCCTTGATCTGAGAGACTGTGGGGGAGGAGTCTGTCCGGAAGATGGCCTGGCAGTACTCTCGGCAGTTGGTGTGTCTTCCAGCATAGCTGCAGCATACAGAGCCCACTAACACACACACACACACACACACACACACAACACGCAAACACACACACACACAGACACAACACGCAAACACAACATATAAACACACAACATTGAACATCAGTGACAGTTACAACATGATACCACCCCTATTTCCCATAGATGGAATTATAAACAGAATCTAGCAGATAATTCATTATAAAGGACGTACATTAATGTTTTCATATTATAACTCAGACATTGCATACAGTACAACGTAAATCCAGAGTAATTAAGTATACATATAGGCTGGGTCAAGTACTCTTTCACGACTACCGATTTAAAAAGTGAAAGTGACCACTATAAGTGGTCTGTAATTGCTAGACTTAAGGAAATGCCAGACTTATCATCCGTAACATCCTGCAGAGGCATGTCATGGACTTATCGGCAGGGCAGTTTCACACCACCACACTGCAGCGCTGAATACAAATATGGATTCTGGGGGCTGACTGACTCAGTGGCAGATTAAATAATGTCGGAGGACCAAAGGTCTTGACGTGGCCTTTCGGGCATGTAAATAGTTCTATTCAAGCAGAGTGGCAAGTCTTTCCTTCCTACAGAGGTCAGAGTAAATGGGCAGGTCGTGTTCTGATTGGTGCACATGGGCTCATGGCCTGTTTTGGAGATGTGGGAAACTTACTCTCATTTTTGGTGATGCAGCTGTAGAGTGGTTTCTGGAAAGGAGATAAAAAAAACACATGAAATGTAACTGTTATTATGTCAGCTCTATTCATCACATTTCAACCTGGAAGGTTAAACCTCCTCAATGTACCCCTCTGTACCTCTTCAATCACCCTCAAACTATATATTCCACTTATTCCTCTTACTCTCTCTCAGAGTATAGTTACATAAATAGATACAAACATAAATAGATAAATGCATACATAAAGATCTATATATCACTATCTGTTTACATCTTACTTCCTCAGTTTCTCTCCATCCCCCTATGTCTCTTCTTTGTGTCATCTACCAGCAGGGATTCAGAAAAGGTCCAGATTAAAATGACCAGATGAAAGGTGCTAGTGTCTTATGGGGTATACACCCAGTCTATAATACACCAAACATACCATTGGTACACCCTACACCCAGTCTATAATAAACCAAACCTACCATTGGTACAGCTTACACCCAGTCTAAAATACACCAAACATACCATTGGTACACCCTACACCCAGTATATAATACACCAAACATAACATTGGTACACCCTACACCCAGTCTAAAATACACCAAACATACCATAGGTACACCCTACACCCAGTCTATAATACACCAAACATACCATTGGTACACCCTACACCCAGTATATAATACACCAAACATAACATTGGTACACCCTACACCCAGTCTAAAATACACCAAACATACAATTGGCAAACCCAACACCCAGTCTATAATACACCAAACATACCATTGGTACATCCTACACCCAGTCTATAATACACCAAACATACCATAGGTACACCTTACACCCAGTCTATAATACACCAAACATACCATAGGTACACCCTACACTCAACATACTTTGTTAAGAACAAGTGTAACCATGTTGTCATGTAGTAAAAAAACAAAGGTACCAACTGAGATGTTGCATAAACTGTCCGGACTTTAATACAGTAAATACAGTAAGCTACTTACTGAAAATGCATTGGACAAATGAGCTGACCACCCTGTTCTCTGTACTCTCAATCTATATACATTAGCATATACAGGAGGAATTCTGGAACACATTACAGTAACTGATTCATTCATATATTTTTATAATAGTGTTTTCTCACCAGTGATCAGCGGGTACTCAATAGGGTCATTGTTTTTTATGCTTGTGTGTGACTGTGTGACTTTTTAAATGCCAGATAATATGTTTTCACTATAACATTTCAGTTGTGTGAGGAGTCTGTGGTTTGTAGTTGAGAAAATGTGAACACGATCATGAAATCGGTGTTGGCGGTTGTGAAAACTGTAACAGCTCCACCTCATCTACTCAGCAGGACTAGGATCTAAGAACGCTGTCTACTGTATCCTCCATCCTCATTTCCTTTCCTCCTCTCTGACCTTTCCTCCAATAGATTGTGTGAAGAGCATGAGGAGACAAAACACAAGGAGTATGCAGTTGGGATTTTATGTACGGGTGGTTTCACAAATTAAAAACCTGCTCTGCCATTGAGCTGCATAAGTCTGAATTAGTTTACGCTGATGAGAGCAGCTCCAATCAGAGCTAAGATAATTACCGCTCTCTAGGGGTGCTTCACGGACAGGAAATGATCTCATTAAGGGTTTGGGAGGCAGACAGTGGTGAGATGGATCGCAAAGACGTAACAATGCCTTCAGCTCATGAAATTGCAGCAAGGCGCGGTATGTTTCAAAGGGCAGATGGAAGGCCAGTGAAAAAAGAGAGTTCCAAAACGACATACTGTGTTAACTACAACAGAAAAAGGGACAATCGCTTGTTCAGAGCGTCGATACACAATGGCCAAGTGCTCTTGTCTTACTCACCTCAGTGTCTTTTTTGCAGACTTTGGTGATGTCGTTCTTGGAGGACGCCTGTAGGACAGGGAAACAACGATGTCACCAGAAACACTTCAGTGTGTCCGGGTGCAACGGGTTAAACCAACTTCCTCACTTACCTGCTTGCACTCCCTGCGGCACTCGGCTGAGATGGCCAGCTCACAGCAGCCCAGGCCCACCCAACCATCGGACTTCCTGGATGCGCCTGTGGACAAAGTTGACCTCCGTTACCTACCAACACCCGCTGGGTGTATCGCCGTAACATATAAAGTACGGTTCACTTTATCCTCTTGTCAGAGGTTTGCTAAACATTTAGACTTCATTTTGGACTTATATGGACACTCGGTTAGGGCTGGCAGGGACTCAGTGGTGAGGTATACTTTTCCATCTGGGAGGCATTATGTTCTGTTTCGACAGGTGGAATTGTCTGCTAGAGTAACACATCCTTTTGAACCGCGGCATGCAGATCTTACCAGGTAGTGTAGAGTTGATGCAGATCCAAAGTTCATTCTGTTAAACAGCAAGAAAGGTCAGAGTGTTACAAACAGACAGCCCACGCCAAAACAAGCCAGAGGACAAGAGAAGCAAATAGCCAGTTCATAACAGAACAACAGTTGGTTTTAATAACCAGTGCTTTTCTTGAAGGCAGGACAAGATGTTGAAGGTCTTGTGTTGGGAAGAAATGAGTATGAATTAACAACAGAAAAACTAAGGAAGTTTGTTCATTGCTAGTTATTTGTCTCGAAGTGTTTGGATTTAAAAAAACATCAGAGAGAACATGGCCTCTGTGTAAAACAATTAACGGAAATTTGTATGGGTCATTGAATTTCACAAAGAACGCTTTATAAAGCTGCCATCTAAT
>JACXGJ010011452.1:0-19824 GCA_016801105.1 Esox niger | reverse complement strand
TAGGCTAATGAGAATGAATAGGGTTAGGCTAATGAGAATGAATAGGGTTAGGCTAATGAGAATGAATAGGGCTAGGCTAATGAGAATGAATAGGGCTAGGCTAATGAGAATGAATAGGGTTAGGCTAATGAGAATGAATAGGGTTAGGCTAATGAGAATGTTGCCCACACTATGTACGTGGGCACGCATGGATCTGGGGCTGCCTGGTAAAAGGTTGATGTGTCCCACACTCCCGTTGTTACTTTTGATCTGTGTTGTTACGTAGCGTGCCAACGTGGTAAAGCCCAGAAATCTTAAAGACATGTCACCTCAGAGACAGACTGAAGGCTGTAAGTCCAGACACCATAAAGACATCCACCTCAGAGAGAGACTGAAAGCCATAAGCCAAGACACCTTAAAGACATCCACCTCAGAGATAGAGAAAGAAGGCTATAAGTCTAGACACCATAAAGACATCCACCTCAGAGACAGAGACTGAAAGCCATAAGCCAAGACACCTTAAAGACATCCACCTCAGAGATAGAGAAAGAAGGCTATAAGTCTAGACACCATAAAGACATCCACCTCAGAGACAGAGACTGAAGGCTATTAGACCAGACAACATAAAGACATCCACCTCAGAGACAGAGACTGAAGGATATAAGCCCAGAAACCATAAAGACATCCACCTCAGGGAGAGAGACTGAAGGATGTTAGCCCAGACATACTCTTTGGCTATTTAAGTGTTTAAGCAGGTTACTCTGAGAATTAATATATGTTAACATATATCATTTTATTTTTTTACCCTAATTTTGCTAGGCAGGTTGTCTGCGAACGCGTTCTTATTAACAGCAACAAAATATACACTTAATTGCAATTGAAAGCCTTGCAGCTACTGTATCTATCTGGTTACCCCAATGATGCTAAATACATGCTTGAAGGCGTAACTGAAAGGGGGATGTAAATATTTTGTTAAGAGTTAATGCATTGAAAAAAACGTAGCCATTGGTCTAGCTGTGTGGATGGAACACGGTGACAAATCTTGGTCATTTTTTTAAAATGAAAGAAAAAGGTGCTGTGGTCTTCATTTTGTAGTCTATGTTCCCTGTCATGTGATTGTAATCTCCCTGTATTGTGTATTACCTTCCCTTAGAGGTGTAGCATAATCACAACCAGTCACATTGTTTTCATCTGACTGTCAATCACTTCACATGACGCTTTCAATGCATGTTTCTGTGCTGTCAAAATATGTCCAGCATCCAGTAATTTGACAAATGCAAAAAGCCATTGTAATGACATTCAATGACTGTCATTAGGACCACACCCTTTAAGCCAGAAGTCAGGCCTGATACAGTACATCAGAAACAGTCCTGTTATAGTGTATGTATCTGAAACAGGTCTGTTATTGTGTATGAGAGAAATTAGCTTCACCGGCTTTTTTGTTGCACACTGCTGCCTCACATTTTGGTATTTTTAACAAGCTGGCCTACAGTTAGCAAGCTAAAAGACTGCTTGTTATGCTAGCTAGCCATGTAAAAGTTCCTTAAACGGTACTCATCTACACATAACAAAGTATGATTTGTGGCTAGCAATAGTTCAAATCAGGGATGTGCAGAAAGTGCAAAGTGCAGTTAAAAATTTGAGTTTGAAACATGGGGAGGCGGCACTGACTAGCCAGATGGAACACAAAACAAATGTAATTGGCTGTGAAATAATGGGACATTCTTCTCCTCTTGATATACCTTGCAAAGACATCCTATCTGAGATCGGAAGTCAGATCCTGTTGAAACTTGTTTTTCTGTGGAAGACCCAGTTTTAGCTGGAAGGTGTTCAAGATACTTCAGAAAGATGATGTCACCGAATTTCTGATCAACATTAATTGGTTCCTGTAAATTGCACATGCTACACAGCATATTCTGGATGCTAAGCCTCTGCCTGTAATGTAGAAGTTAACACACACTGTCAAGACTGCAGACTTTTTCTAACATTGCCTTGCAGTAATTAACACTGTAAGAGCTATGTAATCATCTGACGATAATGTTAGACAACCATCCTTGATGGCAACAACTTGATGATGTCAAAAACAATAGTTTACTTTATTTTAACTTGACTCGCGCTGCCCAGGTCTGACAGCATACAAGCGTGAGGCCCAGTGAGTGACAAGCTAGGCAACTTGCCAAATGGTCGATTTTATTCACCTACATTTGTTACGACCATGTCCTTCGGGATTAATTAAAAACATGCAGTATGTGATAGTTAGATGATTAACTTAACACAAGAGAACCATGAAGACTGTAGAAAGAGCTAGAGAGAACTGCAAGCAGTGCAAAATCTGTAAAATGGGTGTAGAGGATTTTTTCACTCTCCCCTTTAATGACTGACAAGCAAATCCTCAATATGAAATCCATCTATGGCCTAATGAAAAAGTATTGCCTTGCTAAGTATAATAATAAGAGAAAACCGACTTAGGTTAAACTGCTGTCTGAAAGACTGCTGTCTTCTTGCTGAAGGAACGTAAAACTAGCCATAGGCTTTGGTTAATACATTTGCAGTAAATGTTACCATGGCAAGTTAAACTTGAGTAGGCTATTTCAAAATAGGCTATTTGTACTATTGTTGAAGGGTTAATAAATATCCTTGCATAGTCTTCTTGTCTCACAAAAAACGATATTTACCAGAGGTAAGAAAAGGAAACAAGCGTTTTATAGTGCATGTATTTGAAAAAGGTTTTTGTTTATATAACTGGCTTGTTATTGTGTATGCATCTGAAACAGGCCTATTATAGTGTATGTATTTGAAACAGTTCTGTTATTATATGTATCTGAAATTGGGCAGTTATAGTGTATATATCTGAAACAGGCCTGTTGTAGTGTGTATATCTGAAACATTCCTGTTAGAGTGTATGTATTTGAACCAGGCCTGTTATAGTGTATGTATTTGAAACAGGCATGTTATAGTGTATGTATTTGAAACAGGCCTGTTATAGTGTATGTATTTGAAACAGGCCTGATATAGTGTATATATCTGAATCAGGACTGTTAGTGTATGCATATGCTAACTTATGAGCCAAAAAGACTGAATTGTAACATTTAGGAATGGGTATGTTCAGATGACCAGCGGATCATTAAGTGCAGGTTGTGTCCAGAAACTTTAGGCAGAATCCTGGTCAGCTGTGCAACCAGGTGGACAAGGACGGGGAAAACCAGGTGGACAAGGACAGGGACAACCAGGTGGACAAAAACAGGGACTATCAGGTGGACAAGAATAGGGACAACCAGGTAGACAAGGACAGGGACAGCCAGGTGGGTTGTGGGGAGTGACTGCAGGAATCATCAGGCAGACACTAGATCTGCCACACAGCCAGTATATATTGGAGGAGGGACATCTAGGAGTCATTAGGTCTGATAGTCCTGAGGTGTGTTCCAAGGCCTCAGGTCCTCCTCTAAGATTCAACAGAGGTAGAGAGCAGCATATAATTCACCCTGACCCAAGTCCCCCGTCACATAAACACATGCAAAGTAAACGGTAAGAACTGAGGCAGGACAGACGATCATGTATAATATATATGTGAAACCGCCCTGTCATATTGTATACATTTAAAACATGCTTGTTGCAGATATTAGTGTATACGCAATACATGCCTGTTAAAGTTATTAGTTTATACCCCAAACGTGCTTGTTACAGTTATTAGTGTTTACCCAATACATGCCTATTATAGTTATTAATCTATACTCAATACAGGCCTGTTGTATTTATTAGGGTATTTCCAATACTGGCCTGTTATAGTTATTAGTCTATACCCAATACAGGCCTGTTATAGTTATTAGTTTATACCCCAAACCTGCTTGTTACAGTTATTAGTGTATACCCAATACATGCATATTATAGTTATTAATCTATACTCAATACAGGCCTGTTGTAGGTATAAGTGTATACCCAATACAGGCATGTTTTAGTTATTAGGGTATTTCCAATACAGGCCTGTTATAGTTATTACTGTATATCCAATACAGGCCTGTTATAGTCATTAGTGTATTTCCAATACTGGCCTGTTATAGTTATTAGTGTATTTCTAATACAGGCCTGGTATAGTCATTAGTCTATACCAGATGCTGGCCTGTTATAGTTATTACTGTATATCCAATACAGTAATAACTATAGGCAAACTATAACAGGCATGTACTGGATGTACAGTAATAACTAAAACAGGCCTGTTATAGTATGCCTATCACCCGCAAGTCTTGTAACAGCCACTGAGACACTTGAAATGTGAGACAATGGCCTTGTCAATAGATGATAAGGGGAATCCATTATCCCCAATGTTGTTCTTGAGTGAAACACATTGGCAAACACACAGTCAGTTATTCCGATGGTCTCGCACATGGCCACCCAGTTAGACACTCAGGGTAGTTAAAACACATAACATGGTGAGTGCCAGCGTGTGTCTGTGCGTGTGGTTGGTGACTGTGTATTTGGGCCGCACAACGGGTCACATTGTCTCCCGGTCCCCTGTTTGCTCTCACTGAAATGAATAGCCGTTGTTTGTTGTGCAACGCTTACTTCTTACCAAAAACGCTCACTCTCTCTCGCTCACACAGACACACAGAGACACACAAATGTGGACGCTACTGCAAGCACACGTACATACATACATATATATACACGCACAAGCACACGCAAACGCACACACACTTACACAGCACCTCACCTCATAAACAACCATAGGGTGCAGAAAGGAAATGAACGAGGATAATGAGGCAGGCTGTTACGAGGATCATGGGAGGAGGTCAGATTACCGTGTGTGACACCCACTAATGATAATGACGATGATGATGGTGAAGCAGAACAGTGTTAGGCCTGCCGCCCATCTGCTGTTAGGCCCTGTGCTGTACCGGTGACCTAACGCAGTGGCCTAAGAAGTCTGTGTTCAGTTTCGGCCCTGGACCTGGCCTGTGCTCATCTCTCTGGTCACAACAGTTCTCGGCAGACACAGGTATGCTGTCGTCACGGCGACGCTGTCGACCCTGGGACGCCTGGCTCTCGGCCGGGCGTCGGGACGGTTGATAGGCCGGGCTGAGATGAAGTGGCCGTGTGGTTCTAACTTGTGTGGGAGTCTGAGTCTCAGAATGTACCCGTCTGTGTGTGGGCAGGTGTGTGTGCATGCATCCGTGTATGGGTGCGTGCGTGTAAACCAGTGACTTCATGTCCATGAGTGTGTCTGTGTCAGGGTTAGGGGGAGCAGGGGCGATATTGACGTCTGATATATAAGCTCAGCGAACAGAGAGGCTGAGGTATAGCGTTTCGTCTACTCTGAAGGCCTGTCTCAGCACAGCATCGCCCTGCCCTGACTCTGTTAATATGCTGAATCCACTGCTTTAGTAATGAACAGTCCTACAGAAATATATATTCTGCTGCTGTCTTTCTTCCCTTCTGTGAGCTGCACGGACAGGCAATTCACTAGACAGCTAAAACGAGGGTCTTTATTCATTCCCTTTTCTAGCACATATCAGTAGTTTTTTTTACATAAAATATGTCCCTTTGAGCATACCTTTGGACTTGCATTTCAGTAATTTGCTTGCTCCACTTGCTGCGAAGAGCTTGGAACGTAGCCGTTGTAGCGCAAGGTCAAGCCGGGCTAGGATAATTATCTAGCTAGCATCCAGTCATTCCCCGGGAAGTCTTATCATAACTGTGAACCACACCCTTGGGTCCTGTTGACTGGGAAGCTAATGTTTTAGTTACAATGGCAACTCCTATGCCAGTCTGCGCAATTAGCGCATAGCCTCGATGGCTGTAACTTCCCATGCTGTCAGGCTGTCCCTGTCCGAGTCAAAATAGCAGGCTAGGCCTCGGAACGGTTGTCATCTCACCACCATAATCCTAAACACTGGAGTGAACTTGTGTCTAACATCCCATAACCCACACGTAGTGATGACAGAGATCTGTAGTTTGGACCTTGTTATGGTTGGACTTGGACATGTTCTAACGCTGGAGCAGAATCCCACAACAGATGTATTAAACCCGTTGAAAACCAACTGTTCTCCTCTCAGGCTGCATTATTTCTGAGGACGCCTCCTCGGTGAATGTGAGACTGACTCACAGCGAAGAGACGCAAAAGCCGTTCGGTTTGTTTTCTCTCCTCATGCTTTAAATTGATGACCGGGCCCAAAGTGGAGGGGGGTGTCCGATGACCATGAGGCGGTGGTCTCTAGGCACGTCCTCTTCTGTCAGCAAGGTCCATTTCCTGCACCGAAAGAAAAATCCGTAGTCTCTTTTTTTTCTCACTTCTTTCGTTCACTTTGGCTTTTTGTCTCTCGATCCCCTGACTGATCTCTATCTCTTTTTATCTTTCTATACGTGTCGGTTTCTCCATTCCATCCATCCTCCCTTAAGTCTGTAACCTTGCACTGCGTTTTGAGACCTTGGAGAGCAATGGACCGTAATTGCCAAAGATTCCAGGTCAGATCGGACCAGACACTCATTTTGAGGCTACAGAGATGGAGAGATAAATGATTTGGGAGGCTCACTAAAGAAGACATGATTAAACTAGCAGACCATGAACTGTCTCTGCGTGTGTGTCTTTGTATCAATGGGAGACAGTTAACAGCAATAGAATTATGGAATTAAATGAAGGGTGTGGTGAAGTAGTGACATGAGCGGTCTTTCAAATGCAGAAATCAATAGCGCTAAAGGAGTTCTGTGTCCAGGCATGATAGTGTCATAATAAGGGTTATTATCTTATTGGCTCTTACTAATGTTCTGTCTGGGAACAGGCAGATACCTGCAGAGCTGACTCTAACAACCCGTGCAAACCATTGCTGGAGACTGGAGAATCTGAAACACAGCATGACAGTGTGTAATTTAATTGTTACTATTATATATGCGACTGGAAAGAGTTTAGTTGCAAATTGCCTTAATGGTTGTACATTTTTATTTAGGATATCAGTTTGTCTACCGGTGGCTGTGGAATTCTTTATACTATTTTAATTAATTGAATTATTCTAATTGTCTGGACCTATCTGTCTTTCGCCTGTGACTCTAAGGTCCAAATGGGCAACAGTACTTATAGCTATCTATTGTCCGGCTAAGCCTTTTACATTAACACTCAGCCAGTCACTTTCAACACATAACTAACTGTTAATCTACAGCTGCAATATTGATTTGATACATGCAAAAATTAAAAGCCTTCTCCCACAAGTAAAGATTTTTTTTTAAATAGATGACATTTCGCAAGTCTTAAAGACAGTGCAGATTTCTTAGTCATCAAGCTAGCCAGCCAGGTAATCAGTTATTTCAGCTATCTGGCACAGCCAGTAAATTATCCTATTAAAACATCATAGATTATATTAGCTTAACAAAATAATGCAAATAAAACAGAGGGATGTTCTGAAGAGACACTCAAATCTGTTAATGTGTTTTTAAAACTAAAATCCTAACTATTTTTGGAGTAGAACCGGATTGTTATAATGACTAGACTGTGGTCTTTGACCATACAGTTTATTTTTATTTAGTTGAGTACAAACAGTGAAACAGATACATTTTAAAATATATTCTATTATTTTTGCACTACCTGGTCTTTGGCTATTGGCTGGGAATCTCTTTCATTCCTTTCTCTCATTAGCATTTACCTCTTCCTGTTTTTAATGTTTAGATAAGTTGGTTGTATGTGGGAAAGTGTGGGTTTGGCAACATTGTGTTAATAGTCTATTTTAAAATGTGTCCACTGGACTTAAAAGGTTTAAATGTGGAATAGAAATAATTGATATCAGCTTAGAGAAAGCAAAGCTTTAGCGATAAACACTTCTTAATACTGTATAAACATGTTTTGAAGATCAAACTGTCAACCTCGGTCTTAAAACAACAGACAGATCAGACTTGGTTAAACAGACACATTCAATGGAATAAAGATGAAACGCGGCGCAGCCGTTTTGAAACAGGTTCAAGGTCAGATGACCAAATAATTGCTAGGTTATTGTTAGCTTTCTCTGGGTTTCTCTTTCATCCCCTTCCAGTGTGTATTGTTGTTCAGTTTAAAGGTGTGTGCATGTCATTCCATGTGTTCCAAAGTTTGTGGTATTTCAATTCAAATTGTGTCGGTTTTGGATGCTTTGTAAGTGTGCGTTTGCAGTATAATTTCAAAGTGTGTGTGTGTGTGTGTGTGTGTGTGTGTCGTTTTGTCTGTTTCGCAGTGTTTGCGTTTCAGTGGTCATCGTTGTCAGCCATATGGGTATTTTCCTCTAAGACTGTATGAGGTAATCCAAGGTGAAGCCTAGTCAAGAAGTAGGGTGTTTACTCAACTCCTCCAACTCCTCCTCTCGCACTCTCTCTTTCTGTCTGGGTCCCTCACTAGCTTTCTTGCTGTCTTTCGCTTTCTCTTGCTTTGTACGACTCTTTCTTCCTCACTCCATGCTGTCAACTCAAATGTTGCCAGGGGTTATGAGAAAAGTCTAGAATCCTTCTGTCTGAGTTTTCTCTTCCACCTTTCTTTTTCTCCCCTAACCCCCCCCCACCTCTGAGTACCCGGCACTCTGTAAAAATACAGCCATGAGGCTGGGTTATGGTGACCCGTGGTGTCGTACTGAAGGTCCATATACACAATGTTGCAAAAAGGTTTCATAGCGTTTCTCAAGCTGCGTATTGTTGCTGAAGTAGATGGCATCGCTGAACGTGCACAACATGTTCTAGGAAATGGTTTTCTCTTGAGAGCCAGGGTGTGGCCCTGGCTGGCCCGGCTCTGATAATAAGATATGAAATGGGCCTTCTGGGATTCAAATGAGTCAAATTCCCCTGGTGAACACAATGGTTACAAACATGCACTTCCCTTTTTGCTAGTGATCAGTGGTTCCACCTGCAAACAGTGAAAACGGGAAGTAAGCAGAGGGAAGTTTGGTGCGATCATTGATTTCATTCAGTCGTTACGATTATGCTAGAGTTATTCAAATAATGTGGTCATTCTTAATAAAGTGTTCAAAGTTCTGGACAAGCTTGGGTAGGTTTATTTTTTAGGGAACGTGATTCTACTTGATCGGTTGTGAAATGCGGTGAATTGCACAAGGGAAAAACATAAGTCATCGTTGTCTGCTTCCAGGAATAAGATAGTTGTCATAGCAGGGAAATAGATTAGTTTGGCCTGGCTTTTGGTTTGTTTTTCTCTCTTTTCAACTCCCCTTCCCTACCTCTACCTATTTCTCTCTGTTTCTCCCTTGCTTTATTTCCCTCCCTTGGTTCATCCTCGCTCCCTCCCTCACTGCCTCTCTCACTCTCTGGTGGCTGTCAGGCAGGCAGGTCGACCTCGCCTTGGCTCCGCCCCTCCCATTCACCTGGCTCTCGGCCCAGAATGTTGCTGCAATTCCGCCCGATCTCATTGGTCCTCTCACACACACCGCTTCTGAGAAAGGGAAACGAACGCCCTCCCCGCCACTTCCCCCTGCTTTCGCTCTCTCTACCTCCCTCCCTTCCTCTCTCTCTCCCTCTTTCTCTTTTAAATAGATTTGCCACGGCTGGTTGTCCAGTGCTCAACTGTAAGTGATATGGGGTTTGATTTGATTTTCCGAGTCAGACCAGAAACGCTGGTAGTTCTGAAAGGGTGCTTTGTACATGCTGTGTGTGTGTAGGGTATGGCTTGGTTTGTGTGTGGGGTATGGCGTGGTTTGTGTGTGTGGTTTGGCGTGGTCTGTCTGTGTGGTATGGCGTGGTTTGTGTGTGTGTGTGTTCTTGTGGAAGTACGGGAGGGTGAAAGTTGTATTTGTTTTAGCAGGCACCCTTGCATGGCTGACATTTTTACATGTTATCCGGTCCCACTCCTGAATGGATGGGTTATAGAGAGACGGGAACAAGCCAGAGAAAGCAATGTGCTCCAGGGGTTTCCACTTGATTGCAGAATAAAAAGTTGAAGTAATTTTTGTGGAAGTGTCCTGTATCTAGTTAATTTCCCTCTCTTGTCCCCCAATAGAGGAAGTGTCTTCCCTGACGTCTGCTGCAGCTTCAATCTGCTTCTTGAGCTGAAGCTCTGCCCCTGCCCACCCTGCCTTGCTTGCTGCCACGGTAACGCGAGTACAAGGATACCAACCACACCCCTTGTAACGGCCCACGCCCAAACCTGCAACCTCCACCACCCTCGCTGCTCCAGCTGCTGCCTTCAGCCACATCACCACCAGGCTTCCTGCCCCAGCTCTCATCCACGTGTCCCGACAGCGCCTCGCTCCTCCTGGGCCCAGCTCCCACTCTCAAACCCCTCAGAATTTGATCTCCGCAGATGACAGCCTAAAAACGCGTTGCAGTCAGAAAGATCCGAAGTCTGAATGTTCCCTCACCCAGACTGTTGCTGAGAGACGAGAAGAGTCATTCTCTCCAAGGATCATTGGCTGCTGAGTTTGTTCTCACTGCTCTGATGAAGTGAAAGTCCCAATAACACACACGCACAACGTTGTTGCAACGCATTTCACCAATCGCCTTAAAACGTTTCGTTGGAACCTTTCGGGGAAATAAGGAAGAGGAAGACGTATCTGCGCTCAAGCCAAAGAACATACACCAACACACACCTCGCGCTTCAGCACGATTCAGACGGATTACTAATATTCACATTTTCTGGGACTGTATTTTGTCGCCATGGCACACATGAACATGGCGCACATGCGGGACACAAAATGGCTGACCCTGGAGGTGTGTCGGGAGTTCCAGAGAGGCACGTGCTCACGCTCGGACCAGGAGTGTAAGTTCGCCCACCCGGCCAAGAGTTGTCAGATAGAGAACGGACGTGTCATCGCCTGCTTCGACTCCCTCAAGGTAAGATGGAAGGAGACTCAGCGACTGGCTAGCATCATACCGTGTATGTTTCTGTCATGTAAAGGCACAGCAAAGACACCAGAGGTCTCCGGGGGCCGTCATTTACACGGACGAGTGCGGAAATGGCATGAACTCCTAGTTTTAAACGTTTTCATATTCGAAGCGACAGGTTTGGGGGATGTTTTCACTGACTGAGCACATGGAGACATAATACATTGATTGTTTTGGTTTATAGAGCACTATATGAACCAATGCATTTTCTCAACCACCAACACACGTATGGTCACAAATTAGTTTCTCTAATCTTTGCCACCATTATGGGTTTCCCACTCTGCTACTGTGAAAACAGCATGATACCATCTGGCCCCTGCATGTGCTCTGCCCGGCCACACCCACTTCTGGTCATGTGACTGGAATATGTGACGGCGGCGTGTGTGAGGTAGAGGGGAGAAAGAGAAGAACGTGCTGCTGACACTCCTCCTGATTCAGGAAGCCGGACTGACACAGACTTAACATCATGTAGCTGTTGTGTCTGGGTGGAAGTGACTCGGAGTTGGAAAGGGGGTCAGTTGCACCACAGTTCAGTCAGTTTAGCAAAACCTATCGAATTGCAGCTGGAAAAAACAAACCAACCTCAAACGGATAAACTTAATGCATTAACTTAAACTATAGATCTTGTATTTTATTACACATCTGGATCTGCTCAGCAAAGAACGTGGGCATTGTCTGGCTATCTCTTTTTCTTTCTGTATGTTGCTCTGTGTCTGTCTCTATCTCTGTCTCTTTCTGTCTGTTTCTATCTCTCTCTGTTTCTGTCTGTTTCTCTGTGTCTGTCTCTATCTCTGTCTCTTTCTGTCTGTTTCTCTGTGTCTTTCTCTTTGTCTTTTTCTGTCTGTCTCTCTGTCTGTCTCCATCTCTGTCTCTTACTGTCTGTTTCTCTGTGTCTTTCTCTGAGTCTTTTGGTCTGTTTCTCTGTGTCTGTCTCTATCTCTGTCTTTTTGTCAGTTCCTCTGTGTCTGTATCTCTGTGTCTTTCTGTCAGTTCCTATGTGTCTGTATCTCTGTGTCTTTCTGTCAGTTCCTCTGTGTCTGTATCTCTGTGTCTTTCTGTCAGTTCCTCTGTGTCTGTCACTATCTCTGTGTCTTTCTGTCTGTTCCTCTGTCTGTGTCTATCTCTCTGTCTCTTTCTTTGTCTGCTTTGGAAGTGCTTTTGGTTCCCCAGCAAGGCGTTTTGGGAGGTCAGACACTTTCTGTAGTACAGGCCTGAGCTGAACCAGAGGGGAGTGGTTGTAGCGTCATGGATGGAGTCGTCTCACCACTTCCTGTGCTCCAGCCTGGGGGCAGGGTGGGGGGGGAGTTGGGGGGAGGGGGCCAGCGGCATGCTGTAATTTTCCATCTATTTTTAAGTGCCAGCAGAGGCAAACACCTCTCTCTCTCTCTCTCACACTCTCTCTCTCTCTCTCTCTCTCTCTCTTTCACTATCTCTCTCTCTCTGTCTCTCTCATTCTCTCTCATTCTCTCTCTCGGTCTCTCTGTCTCTATTTCTCTATCATAGGCTTTCTTTGATTTATCTCTGTAGAGACGGGAGGACCAACCTCTCCTCTGTGGCCTGATTCATACACACACATACACATACACACACACACACACACACACACACACACACACACAGACAAACTCCAGCCCATCCCTGGCATTCCTTTAAAACCAGATCAGAGTGTGAGGGGTGTGTGGGATACAGAAGCATATAACGCTGTAAAGCGTTACAACACACCCGTTTTTGTGATCCTAGAGATGGAGTGACTTGGTCCCGTTCCACGGCGGCTCGGAGCAGGGCAGAGTACGGCTGGGTGTGTGAGCTGATTCTTAGGGCCTGTTTACAGCCAGATGTGGACAGAGGAACATTGTCTGGGTGCTGCTGCTCTGAGCTAGGCTGTGCTGTGTGTTTCTTCCCCAGCCAGCTCTGTGTGTAATAGTTTCCTCAGAGCTGCAGAGAGGCCTGGATGGGTCAGAGCCTGGCTGTGCTGGACCCATCAACAGGCCCGGAGGAATCAAAGTGCAGTCTGTGTGTATGCGTTTCTATGTAGCAGACGTGGCTCTGAACCAGTCAGTGACCCAGTGGGACCGCATCACCGGTCACTGATCCAACTCTCTCATCAGTGACCAGACAGCCAGACAGAGCTACACAACCATCGAACCGGTATCTGTGAAGGCAGGAGGGCTGATGAACAGACGGAGGGAGGGAGGTTGGGAAAGGGGGAGAGATGTGAACGTGGCAAGGGGATAGGATATTTCATCAGAGAAGAGAGGAGAGAGGCTGTTCTATGTCACAGAATAAAAAGGTCAGCCATTGGCTAATTTGGGAGAGGGGAATTGCTTTTGTTTGAGGGTGCAACAAGGAATCACGCATTCACGTCTTTATAAGACGATTCACTTCAGAATCGGGAAATGATTGTTCAATGGTGACCCTTTTTTGCCTGCCCATTGTGCACATCAGAATGACCTTTAGTTGCAAAGCAAATGAACACATTCTCTGAAATGTGTCATAAGGGAGAGGACACACAACATTTCTGTTAAGTTGACTTTCAATTATAGTAGGACCATCAAAGATCTTAATGCATTATAATACATAATGGACTATTCAAGCTACTCAAATAGCATCAAACGAATGCTAACGTCATGTAACTACAGTAACCTGTCCACTTTTGCGTTGCTTAAACTGAATGGGTCCAAACACAACCATCAATTAAACTGGTATAAAAGAAGTATTATTAAGATGGCATGGCACCATGCTATTTATCTAAAAGAGTTTTTAGTTTTTTGGAGATAACAATGTGTCTCCATCTGCTGTTTTTGTTTTCAGCATGACTAGTTAGCTCAAGGAAGTATTGGGGAGATGTCTCCGTTCTAGCCTCAAACAGCGTGTTGTGTTTCATGCTGTGCATGACAAAGAGATGTACCAGAAAGCCACTGGAATCTATAAACGCCGAAAAAGGACAAAAATCGGTTCTCAACTGTAATGTACATTGAATTTCGAATAGCTCAATTGCGAAAGAGGGTGTGCAGTCATGTGTGTATTTTTAAACTTAAAGAACATTGCATGGAACATTGCAGGAAGTAAGCCTACCTTAACGCTGAAAGCAATGAAGCACAGTATGTCGTTAACATAATGTACTGTTTTTAAACAGAATATTTAAATTAAAAGTAGTTGGTTCAATTAGATGTAAATGTAAGCACATTCTACAATTGCAATTAAATGCAACTACTACTCCAAAAACGGCAATTCATTATTTCAATAATTTGACAGCACTAAAATATAAAGCTGATATGCAGTTGACATGCACAGTTTTAGTCCTCTTTAAACATTGACTCATTTAAGCATTTGTGTTTAATTTGGGCTCTTTACTGTTTTGATTTGAACTAATAAGAACAGCTGAGTTTAAACGATAGATTCTCAGCTTTTATGTGCAACTTCCTATTTCAGGGTAACAGGGTGACAGTTGGCTTCATAGGTTTGTCAGGTTAGTCAGCTGAGTTCTGTCCCAATATCTGCAGCTGTAAGAGAGCTGTCAAAATCAAGTTCTAATCATAGGCCTTGTGTTTGCCCTTGGAGTATCAGAGTCGGTCAAAATAACTACAACCTTACAGAAAATTAGAACATCGTTGAAAAAAGAACATCACTGGTGAGCTCAGCGGGTCAGAAATGGCCTGGCAGGCTGAGCAAGACCTCCACACTGGACGACCGAAGAACCCCCAGAAACGAAACGGGTCAGAAACCCTGTGGGCTGTTTAGCAGTATGGGCAGACATTGTGTTTGTATTTTTTAACTATTTGGTCAGTTTCTACTGTTAATGAAAACAGTGGAGGAAAAGTAAAGAAAGTATTGGCGGGAGCGAGAGAAACGGAAAGTGATGGGTGATTACATGCTGGCTACCAAACCAGAGACACGCTCACAAACCTCTTATCCTACATTCACTCATTGTGTCCTACATACTGTCACTGTGATCCCGTTCAACATGAATTAGGACAGGGATGGCCTGAAGAGCTACCTAATCTCATTTAGCAAATATAGTACATTACAATATGTACATTACAACACACACACACCTCCCCTCATGAGAGAGGAAATCTTCTTCTTCGGGGTGTATAATTAGCCTGAGTCTCAAATGATCACCGCTGCAAAGCAGAGCAGGTCACACCCAAATCCTTTCATTTTCCTCTCAGCCACATAATGTAGATGGCTGCTCGCCGCTACGCTAACCATCTCTGTCCGCTACTCTGTTCCCAGGAACAGCCGAGCGCTGGGATGTAGTCGGCCCCCCAAATGGTACCTCAGCCTTAACTGTATGTGTGAACATGTATACGCCAGGTCCAGCTGTGAAAGAGACCTTGGTCTCAGTCTGTGTTCCTTGTTGAAATATAGGTTTAATAAAATTATAATCCCCCATATAGTGCAATACTTTACAGCAGAGACCTCTGGGCCACTGGTTATAAGTAGTTCACACTAAAGGGAATAGAATGCCATTTCGGACAGAGCCTGGTGATCTACAATGGTCTCTGTGCTCTGCATGCTAGAGGAGTCCCGATTTTTCTTCTATAAATAGCAGAAAATCTGCTACTATGATCCTCCATTGCCAGACGGTACAGTCAGATGTAGTGGCACGTATGTATATCAAAGGCATAAAACTTTTTTGGTTGCAACCTGATTCCTTAGGTTTTATTTCATAGTTTCAATGTCAATTGTCCTACAAAGTTGAAGACGCCAATTAAGCTGTTTACTGTCAAGTTAAGGCAAAATTCGTCAATGCTATTTTTGGGCGTGTCCACGGATCCTATCCATCAGACCCCCTCTGACATTTCCAGTAACCCTTCAGTCAAGTGAAATGGTTGGGCACTAGTGGTTGATATTGTTTGTACACCTGACCCTTCCTGCGTAGACATACGATTGGACGGTTGGTGAGTGCAAATCCTCCTGGCGACCAAGGAAGATGCTGTGTTCCTGTGTGTGCATTACCAGCCATGCTCCTTTTAGTAAGGTTGATGAAAGGAAACATATACTATAGTTGACACAACAGAGAGTCAAAGAAATAGATGTCTTCTCAGAAGCACATCTTAGCAAGCCGTTCTGCACAGCCCCCCGAGACTCTAGCTAGTTTTGTCTGTTTGAAACGCGGCTTTATTATATTGAATATTATATTTATAGCTATAGCAAGCTAACTAGCCCGATAATGTATTATTACCTATCGTTTTATGAACCGTCAAGGGTGTTTCTTTAGTTGGAATACAATTTTCCACTTTCTAGAATAATAAACATTTAAACTATGAAACAGTTAAGGAATCATGTTGCAACCGAAAAAGTGTATTGGCTTAGGGGTTAAGTTTATACCACTTTGTGCATTAACCTAACCCCTAAGCCAAAAATTGTCACAAGGTCAGATTTTGCATATTTTACTATGCCTGGGGAGATTTTTGGTCCCCACCAGGTTAGTAAAACACACACATACACACAGTGCAGGTCATATCTCACTATGTGGCCTTGTACAGAGTACACGCTGAACGAAGACGTGCTGTTGCGGCTCATTGGTTGTTTGGTTGGTAAGTGAAGAGGAGATAACTACAGTATGTCATTGTTGAGTAAATATTTACCTCTCCACTGACAGGATGGACATTTGTTTAACTTGCTTGGGACTACAGTAGGGGATTGGGACCCAACCGTTGGGATAAATACCGTCCGGGCTTTGGACCCAACCTCCTGTAGTAATACAGGAGGGGCTTGGAACACAACCTTCTGCAGAAGTAGAGTAAGCCCTTTGGGACCCAACAAATGTTCCCTCAAAACAAAGTGTCACAGATACTTTTCTGAAATCTTTTCTTTACTATTATAAACGTAGCGCCTAGAAAGAATTTGGCTGCACTTCTGCTTACCATCATTTCCATAATCTGTTTGAAAATACAACACTGCTTCATTAATCATGAACATTTGTTTTATTACACTCACATTTGAAATACAGGAAAGATAGGTTGGAATGTGGGCCCAGTCTGCATGTCTGGGGCTGTACGAAGTAGTAACTTATCCATTGCTAACCAAAATGTTACCTATAACTGGACTAATTACAAACTAGCAAAGAATATAAAAAATGGTGCTGCAGACGCAGTTCTTTTACCTGCCAAACGTAGTGAGGAAAGGCTGCTCGTAGACTACATCCTATAGAATACCTCTGTGTACTCTGGCTCTGCCTCTTAACACAATCACAGATTCAATCTGGGCAAGTTAGATTTGTTTTGGTTTGTTGCATTTTAAAGGGTGTGGAATCATTCAGATCAGGCCAAAACTGTGTGATGTTATACTCAGTGAAATCTTATGATATGACATGAAATCTTTTGCATTTGCGCGGGCTGGCATTTGTTCTGTGCGACAGTCCTGACGCAGGTGCGCGGCCTGTTGGAAGGAACACTGGACCCACCAGCCACCCACCCATAATCCACAACCACCTGCACATATGCTGGTGCATATATGAATGCAGCGTATAAGTACAGACAGAAAGGCAAACGCTAATTAAGACAGGCAGTCAAGCAGACCAACAGAGTAGAGCTTTTGTTGGTCTGAAATCTGACAGCTCTATTTATTGTGTGTGTGTGTGTGTGTGTGTGTGTGTGCGCCTTTGTATGTGCCTGTGTGTGAGTAAATTTGTGTGTGTGTGTGTCTGTGTGTTTGTGTGCGCATATTTTAGTGTGCTTGGTTTATTGCTTCTGTTGGTGTGTGTTTCTTTGTGTGAGTGTGCCCTAATCTGAGCCAAGCTTACATTCCTGCTTAACTGAGGGTGGGTAAATAGCTCTCTCTCTTTCATTACTTTCTTCTTATTTTTGACCTATTTTGGACTGCATTCTTGGGTCTAAGGTTTGAGATAAGTTACAAAAATAAATATTTAAACAAAGGTTTTACCATTAAGGAAGCTTGGCCCAGTGTGAGTCTTTAAAATGTTTTGAGTGAGTGTCAAAATCATCACCCAATGTCTATAGACAAACATCTAACATTGCAGTCTAAATTTAGTGATCTATCTTCCTCTCTCTCTTTCTCTGCTCTGCCTCTGTTCTCAATCTATGAAAGTATCTCTCTCAATCTAGGTCTTTCTCAATTGCTGTCTCTCCATAAATCACCCTCTAAATTATTTCTCTCTGCTCTTTCTAAATCTATCTCTGTATAAATCTCTCTACAACTTTCAAAATGTTTTTCTCTTTTTCGATGTTGAGTTTACTTTCATGGGTGGAACTATTAGTCTGCAAACACTAACATACTCTCATGCACGCGCAAACACACACACATAGACCAGTGGATTCACCAGTTAAGACATGTGGAGTAAATATTAACATAGTTGCTAGTCGACAGTGTTTCGTCTGAAAGAAAAACAGCGCAAGACTTAGTAACTGACAAGCTTCCCCTCTCTTTCTCCCTGCTTCTTTAACACTGTCCATACACATGTGCTACAGTGATAGGTGCTAACCTGCCTCATAACTTGCAATGTTTCTTTCAGTATTATCTACCACATATTTAGACTGAAATCAGACCATACAGCAGCTCTAGCGTGTATCTATACTGAAGCCGGACTATACAGTAGCTCTAGGGTCTGTATATTAACAGAATATTGAAATCATACTGTACAGTAACTCTAGGTTTTGTATATCTATACTGAACTCATACTATTCAGTAGCCCTAGGGTCTATACATCTATACTGAAATCATACTATACAGTAGCTCTAGGGTCTATATATCTATACTGAAATCAAACTATACAGTAGCTCTAGGGTCTATATATCTATACTGACATCAAACTATACAGTAGCTCTAGGGTCTGTAAAATGTATCTGTACTGAAATCTGTTTGCGGTTCCATTTCTTGGAGAATGAGTATAGGATGTGTCTGTGTCTGTTTGTATGGACAACTGTGAGATCATGTTTGATCATGTTTGTGTGATTCTACTAATCTACTACTTCATACTACTCATCATGGAATGGCTGAAGGTGACTTTGTGCAATACTACTATAAGATGAGAACACCAATGAAACAGAAACGGATTATTGCAGTTTTAACTTGGAGACCAGACATAAGACATTTCCTGAACAGCAGATTCCCCACAGTAGCCCATCCTGGTTTATATAATGATTCAAACAGTGTACTAGCCTTCAGTAGCTGGGATAATGGATGAGAGGAATCACATTATGGTGTATTTGTCTACTGCACTTGTCTGCTCTCTCCCTCCCCTCTCTTCCCCACCCTCCAACCCCCTTCCCATATCCCCCTGTCCTAACCTCCCCCTCTCTCCACCCTCTTCCACCCTTTCCTACCCTCTCCCCAACCTCATCTCCCTCACCTTCGCTCACTTCCTATCTGCTCTTTTGTTCCCCTTCCCATCTCTCCTACCCTCTCATACCCCACCCCTAGTCTCTCACCCTTTTCCTGACCCCTCCTCAAACATCTCCTAACCTCACCTTCCATCTCCCCCTCACCTATCCTGTCCACTCTCCCCTACCTCCTCCCTTTAAACTAGAAATGGAACTGTGTTTCACAACAACGTGACCATGGCCTCTTTAAAACCTCCTTGTGTCTTTATCTCCCAGTAACACACAGGGTGTTGTGGTGTTGCTGGTCCGTGATTAGATCAGAGTGTTTGTGAGGTTGTGATGGGAACAAGAGGATGTCTTTATTCTCAGTGTCAGCCGTCCATGTCCCTCCTCTAAACAGACCCCTTTTATATCTCCACCCATACAGTGATTGGCACACACATACACAAACATGTGCAAGCATGTCACACACACACAAACAGCTCTACCCACACCTCCCCTTGTACTGAAACTCTACCAACAACAAATGTAGGGCCTGTGCAAAGTTATTGCCCCCACACCACAACCACCCACACACCATTACTACCCCACACCACTACCACCCACACACCACTACTACCCCCACACCACAACCACTCCCACACCACTACTGCCCCCACCCCCACACCACTACTACCCCCACACCACAACCACTCCCACACCACTACTGCCCCCACCCCCA
>JACXGJ010011451.1:0-19824 GCA_016801105.1 Esox niger | reverse complement strand
GAGCAGGGACACACTAACGCACCTCATGAAGATCCTCACCGCTACGTGGAAGTTGAATGAGCAGGGATACACTAACGCACCTCATGAAGATCCTCACCGCTACGTGGAAGTTGAATGAGCAGGGATACACCAACGCACCTCATGAAGATCCTCACCGCTACGTGGAAGTTGAATGAGCAGGGATACACTAACGCACCTCATGAAGATCCTCACCGCTACGTGGAAGTTGAATGAGCAGGGATACACCAACGCACCTCATGAAGATCCTCACCGCTACGTGGAAGTTGAATGAGCAGGGATACACTAACGCACCTCGTGAAGATCCTTACCGCTATATGGAAGTTGAATGAGCAGGTATACACCAACGCACCTCATGAAGATCCTCACCGCTACGTGGAAGTTGAATGAGCAGGGATACACTAACGCAGCTCGTGAAGATCCTTACCGCTATATGGAAGTTGAATGAGCAGGTATACACCAACGCACCTCATGAAGATCCTCACCGCTACGTGGAAGTTGAATGAGCAGGGATACACCAACGCACCTCATGAAGATCCTCACCGCTACGTGGAAGTTGAATGAGCAGGGACACACTAACGCACCTCATGAAGATCCTCACCGCTACGTGGAAGTTGAATGAGCAGGGATACACTAACGCAGCTCGTGAAGATCCTTACCGCTATATGGAAGTTGAATGAGCAGGTATACACCAACGCACCTCATGAAGATCCTCACCGCTACGTGGAAGTTGATGAGCAGGGACACAGTGACACTTTTCTTACTCATACGGAACAGGGAGACACATCCCGAACACCAAACGTTTGCTGTGATTGACAAACGAGGCCCCGGGTAGAGTCCATCTCAATAACTTAGTTGTCCTTTTGTGGCCCCTCCCACCAGGTTCACAGTGCTGTTCTCCCACGGTAACGCGGTGGACCTGGGCCAGATGAGCAGTTTCTTCATCGGTCTGGGTACACGCATCGACTGCAACATCTTCTCCTACGACTACTCCGGCTATGGTGTGAGTACGGGCAAGCCCTCCGAGAAGAACCTCTACGCCGACATTGATGCCGCCTGGCAGGCCCTGCGCTCACGGTACGCACAACACCTTGGGACTGGGACATCACCGTGGCAGGGAGGGATAGAGTCATTGTGAGGCTCACACTGATCTTACAGGGACACCACATCCAGAAATGGTGTTGGAATGTCGTGTTTTGTTACTTGTTGTCCATTTCTGTACATTAGTGTGGCCTGAAAATGTGACGTTTTCATACCGTTGTCTCCAAAGCCGTGGGGCTGATTTGGCCATGTGCATTGAAGGGGCCTATTCACATTTATTACCCATTGTAATCTCAGAGACTGGATTGTGCTGTGCAGTAATAACTGGTCCTCTGTCACAGGTCTTTGTGTTGTGGTAGAACGTGCTCTAGCCAACTTTCTAGCTGTGTGCTTTTTTCCCCTTAGTGACTAAACAGCATGCTTTTCTATTTTTAGCTGACGCAGTAGTGAATATGTTCAAGCAACATGTCATTATGGGAAGTAGGATAATGTAGTCACACTGGCACATAGAAGATTTGCCGGGGCTAATATGGGAGAGGGGGCGGTGTTACGTTACAACAGTTCACCTATACCCATGCATGCACATATTCTCATAATTTAGGCTTCATAGCAATGATTTATATTATAACAATTTGATTGAATTCCACATTCTCCCTGGTGGTGTTCAGCTATGGCATCAGCCCTGAGAACATCATCCTGTACGGGCAGAGCATTGGTACTGTGCCCACGGTGGACCTGGCATCCCGATATGAGTGTGCTGCTGTGGTACTCCACTCCCCCCTCACCTCTGGAATGAGGGTGGCTTTTCCCGACACCAAGAAGACCTACTGCTTTGACGCTTTCCCTAAGTAAGTAACTAGGGATGCACCAATGCCACTTTTTTATTGTCGATTCCGATTCGGAGTAACGAATTTCAGTATCTGCCGATACCGAGCCAATCTGATACGGCCATTTGTATTTTGTCGATATGCTACGATTATCATTATTCTTTTACATGACTGAATTGTATCAGTGTTCAAGATTATGGAACTTTGCCCAGCGTTAACTAGCTGGCATTAGCTAGCTTCAGCCAACGTTAGTCAACTTAGCTAGCATTAGCTAGCAAGCTTGAGCTTCTGTTCTATCTGCCCTTGAAACAGTTGCTTGGCAAGATTTGCAACTAGTTTTACTAGTTCCTTTCAAATGTGAAGTAGTTCCATACTGCAGACATAATTGTTTTTATTGAGTTCACTAGGTACTGCAGGCATCTTTACGGTATGCCCATAATTAGGAATTTACTAAGTGTTTAACGCACATTATTACGATCTGTTTCGTAGTATCGTTTCATCAACTCGCTGTTGCCGATACTCAATCCTGTATTGTTGGCTAGTATCCAACACATTTCTGATGAAAGTATCGGATCGGTGCATTCCTATAAGTTACCTTCCAAACCTTGGCTTCTTCACTCATGATTACTTGTCTACCTGTCTTTTTAGTATTTTCAATAATTTCCCTTAATATTAATTGATAATTGCAGAATTAGAAGTGTCAGATGTAACAATAATCCAAACAGAACTGCAGTCCATTGCCTAGTTTTCACTATTTCAGTGTTCCAATCTCTTCCTCTGCCTCTGAGTAATAACTGAGTCATCTCTCTCTGCATCAGATTATGGGCAAGAAACACTGACTCATCCTGTCATTTTATCATATCATTTTTCTAATAATGTAAAATGTGGTATTGGAGCCTTTAGAATCATCTGTGCCTACTGACTAAATGTTATTGTGCTACCGTTTAGTTCCGGTACCAGGCAGGGCAAGTGTAGGAGGAGAATGTGTGGTGGGGACGGATCTGGGGAGGCTTTTGCTCTGTGGTCAAAGCCTCCACTGTTCTCATTCGGATTAACATCCAGTGCTGTAACACTAGCTTTGTGTGTGTGTGTGTGTGTGTGTGTGTGTGTCTATATATATTTATCGCTGATGTGGTGGACCTACTCTACATCTGAACTAGCAGATGGAGCTGAGCGGAGAGGTGAATTTCTCTGCAGAAGTATTGTTTTCATTATCTTTGCCCTTCTGGTGCCTTGACTTGGACAATAGTTGACAGTTGCACTAATGATCCATACTATGACAGACCGAAGTCTGTACAACACTTTTTATGTTTACCCTTTAAGTACATGAAGCTATTTGGCCCATTTGAACAAATTTATTTTGTGCATATTTCCTACACTTTTTTTTATCCATTCTTCAACCAAGTCCTGGTTTTAGATAAACGGACCCAGCGTGAAATTGCTAATTAGCCATTGCAGTGTTATTAATCATATCATTTCCTCTCTTGTGGCCATCTGTTGAATGACATCCATCTCTTTCAGCATTGAGAAGGTGTCCAAGATCACATCGCCAGTGCTGGTAATCCACGGGACGGAGGACGAGGTGATCGACTTCTCCCACGGCCTGGCTCTGTTCGAGCGCTGTCCCAAGGCCGTGGAGCCACTCTGGGTGGAGGGGGCGGGACACAATGACATCGAACTATACAGCCAGTACCTGGAGCGCCTGCGTCATTTTATAGGCCAGGAACTGCCAGCCCAGCACGCCTAGGTCCACCACGCTGCCCCCTGTGTCTGGGGGAATGGATGGCTCTTTATGGGTGGGAGGGTGAAGCCTGAGCATTAATTTAGTTTTGGGTCAGACATGTCTTTTGGTTGTTTTCCTCATTCTGTGTCTCTAGACCTGTTCAGAGCAGCTCAGAGCTGTAGTGAACTCACCTCCTGGCCAGTAGGCAGTGAAACCCAGCATAGAGGCCTGTCTGCCTTCTGTCTGTCTGCTCCACTGTTAACCCTGGCTAACCCACCTCACTTACATGTCAGCTGTTTCTGGTGTGTACTGTCTAACCTATTCTGACAATTTATATCTTATTCAATTTAGGAAAATGTCACTATGTAGGAAGCTCATCTGTATTTTATTTGTAAAGGGCTTGTTTTTGAATGGTTCAGGCACTTGCTGTTTGGTCTTAATTTAGGGATAGCTAAGTATGCATTTTAGTTGTTAAGGTTAGGCTTAGGTTTATTAACATTTCTGAAAATCATAGGAGGTCTTTAATAACAAATTAAATACTTCTAGAATCTTTACACCAAGTTTGGACCAGTGTTTTGAATAAACTTTTTCTCTCTTGTAAAATGTTTTGTAACAGACTAAACAGACTAAATACATAAATACAACCCAATATCACAACACCGAGCCTTTGGAGTAAAAATATATTTTGGGGTGTTTGTGGTACTTTTTGTTTTTTACACTGGACCTTCATTATCAGGCTCAGAAAGTCAATGATGAATAACAAACCATTTACACCAATAATACATATTTAGTTCTCCTTTCACTAACAGACATGGGAAAATCACAGAGTGATTGTTTGAACTTTATTTTCTAACAACATAATCTCAAATTTAGAATATTAGCCACAAATATACAATTTCTATAGACAGAAGAGTATAACAGCATCCAGTTTGAAAGTTGTTTTGGTGCTACTGTGTGTGTAATATTTGCTTTTTCTATGTTTCTGTTTCCCATTCAGTTAACTTTCAGGTGAATAGTCCATGTCTGTAAAGAATTTGTTTTGTAGAAATGTTAGCTTAAAGATAAAAAATAATGTTTTCACTTGTTAAGAAATCCGGTGTAATTGGTGACGTAGTACACAATTGGATTAAGTAGTTCACAACAAACGAGCAGAAATTATTCAAAGGGCATCTTTTAAGTTTTGAAATTATTTCAGCGTGGATTTTTCTGAATCCAAGAAGGGAAAAGAACTCAAATATATTTTTAAAGGCTGCTGAATTTTTGCTTTGGTTGAAGTCTGAAATGTAACCCAAATGGTTTCAGAATCAAACATGTTAAATGGCTAACATCTTTCTCCAGCATCTTTACCTCAGCAACTCATCTGTTTAACCCCCTGATATGCTGCAGTAATACTACAATGGATATTGTGGACATGTGCGTGAGTCTAGAAAATAAAGAGGAGGAATACATTGGTCATACTGCACTGAACTTGATTCACCTCTTCCTGTATTTCTGTCTGAAATTGTGGTTACACTGCTAGTTCATTGTTAGGTAGTACAATATTAATTTTACTTTAATTTCTTCTTATTTTCTGTTATTGTCAATTACTAGGCTGTTGCTGGTAATGGCCATTCACTTATTAAATTAGGTCAGATCAGTTAATATCCCTTTTTTGGCTGAATGGAGGATGAACTGAACTTGCTGCTAAATATCAGGATGAAATGGCCAGAAAATTGTCCCCATCCTTTGTGTACATATTCTGTGTAGCTGAAGGAGTTTGAGGCAACTTTCAGTAGATGTACACATTTCTCTAATATTAGTTTACACTATCCATTGGAGTGGATCCAATTCTACATATTTTAAACACAGATGTCAATAACACTTCCATTGAGGGCATGGTGTCTGCAGGTTTTTGCTCATACCTTGTACTTGACTGATTCATTAGGTCACCAGTTAGTTAGGATCATCCCTCACCTGGTTGTTTAGATCAACTGGTCACCAGTTGAAAGGAAAAACCAACAACAGCCTACCCTAAGGCCCTTCATGGAATCAGCATGACACACTGTCATCTTGCTTGCTCTTTGGCTTTTTGTAGGAATTGCACTTTTATTTGTGCTATGGAATGTGATTTGCTCTGTTTTCTTTTTGACTAGGTTATTTTCCAGCTGGCTGTCCTTTCCAGCGGGCTCTGTTCCTTTTCACTCACTTTTCCTGTTGCCACATTATTTTGGAGAAATTGAATTTCATTAAAGTCTATGTGGTAAAGTTCACTTGACTAAATGCCCAACCTCTGGCATATGTGGCCTACCACCAATCCAAGGTCCTCTGTCTGGATCCCTGAGGAGTCAGGATGACTTGTACGTAGCAACCAAAGTTTAACAGGAAATGTTCTTTCTTGAAGAAAACATCCCTGTATCTTCACCAGAACCAAAGCTTGGGTATAATTTCACCCAATAACGGATGAGTGGAGAATAAAGCAATACAACAGTTCTCTTTGTCTGTTTGGTGTGGTGTGTGGGAGGTGGCAGACTGTGCTGATTGTGACGGGAGCTCTAGAAACTAATTCACAGATTTTGTAAAAAGAAACTATGTTATAGAAATGTATTTTTATTCAAAAGAACTGTATGTACTTTACTGCATTGTTTTCAGATTTCTATATGGATTTTATTTTTGGTGAATGTTGGGATACAAAGGGAAGATGGGGTTTAGTGTTATCATATACAGTTACACTATGTGTATTAACAACTTTGTTATGTTTTAAAAAATAAATTAAAGTAAAAAATATAATTGAAAATAAAATGTTGAATTGATCAAATAAACCAATTTGTCATTATTCATGTCTCCCCTGCTGATTTTGACGTTTTCTCTATTAGTTTAAAATTTCACCTCGTTTCAGAGGTCTACCAGCTGCTATGGGTAAGATGGCTGACCAGAGGACATTACTATTACGTGACCAAAGTTTCGAATGATGTCTGTGAATTATAAATGTGTTGGCCCATTCAGTCTGTCCATTCTGTTTATGTAGGTCATGATGAAGAGTAGGGTGTACCCTGACAGCTGACTTAAACGCTGTCCCCCTCCCGATACACCCACACACAGATTCCCCCAACATGTTCCCAATGGGCTGGAAACTACATGACACTATACATGAGCACACAGACTCAAATGCATTAATGGCTTGGCACTGTGATTAATGCAAATGCAATTACACTTCCCTTCTACCAAGCTGCAGTGTTTCACAATATGGTCAGTAACCCACTCCGGAAGCCCAATCAAATATACTCTCACCGCCTTCAATGTTTCCTGTACGCATATGTCTTCCTTTCCCAACAACGAATGGAACTTGCAACGACCGACCTTTTCACCGCAGTCTGTCCTCGTGACTGGGAGGGGTCATAGCTCATTGTGAGTCATCAAGCCAGGACACGGATCCGGAAGTGGGCGAAATCCTGAAAAGGTTCAACATGGCGGTTGCGGGGATTATCGATGAGCATGGGAGGTTTCTGCCTTTGTCGAACTTGCAGGATAGTAATTATTCATTTGCGAAAACGGATACAGATATCAACTTATTATGCGTGGATAGCGTCGACAGTACGATCCCAGATTCCACCAACACCACACCTACCTCAAATGCCACACCGACCCCTGCAACTATACTCGCGCGAATATCGCCCATTGCAGCTGGTGAGCGACACGGACAATCGCACTGTCCAGTTAAGAAGAAGAGACATGTTTGTACGTTTGATGGTTGTGTCAGGGCATATGGGAAATTATCTCACCTGAAGTCACATATCAGGACACACACAGGTATGTACGTTGTCTTACAACTAGTCGTGAAGGGAAAGTTTACCCATGTGGCCTTTTAACCCCCCTTTTTTCTAGCTACATTGGCTGTGAACAAGTAATAATTGATCGCAATGACCTGGGGACCAATTTGGGTTAGCTGCCTTGTACATGGAAATAATAGCTCTAACATACTTTTAACCTTGTCAACTCGGGTACAATAATATGAAAACGTCCAAGCAGTTTAGAAAAACGGCTCATATTAGGCTACATCATAATTCTGGGTTTGGAAAGATTGTTTTCAATCAAATTGATGCCAAGATATTATCAATTGTGCATATTAGTGTAGACATTAAACTATCATTAAACCTTGGGTTTATTGGACAGTGAATATTAATGAAAGAGTATGACCCAGAATGATACGCCAACCGTGTGGACCTTTTAAAAATATAGGCCTACGGGTAACCTAACCATTTAGCGTTACAATTGTTTACATGAAGTTGCCAATCTCTCCAAAAGTATCTCTGGCATGCGTCGCTCTTTATGGAAATGCTTGTGGCTCGGTTATACCAACGCTCGCAGGCTAGTGAAAGCTGGTTTGTAGCCTGGTATACTCTACATGCTTCATTACGATGTACATTCCTGTTGTATATCTTGACGGACCATACCGGTTAATACGGAACATCTGGATATACTTAAATCTGTGATAGGGAAGTGTGACTTCTAAGGTCCTACTTCGCTGTGTGCGGTCTCTACTGAAATAAGTGACATCTGGTGCAACTTAACTTTTGTGGTTAATGTGAACGTAGTAATGAAGAATGATAGAGGCCTCTACAATGTATTGATCTTATGAATTCTCAATGTAATTTTTTGGCGGAATATCACGGAAGCCACCCATTGCAATGACCGTATACCAGTAATTTCATTACAACAGAAGCATTAGTAAAACATATATTACATAACATTTGAAATAGCATTCAATTTTTTTCTTGACAAAATTTGACACGTTTTGTTAGACCACAAATCAAACAAAACAGACATCGAATAAAGATACCCATATACCCTGCCCCCTCCCCTACCAGTGATGTGTATATTATCTGTAATTGAATGTGTGTTTTGGTGTAAAATCGTCCTAACTGATGAAAGGGTGCCAGATATATTCAAATATAGGTAATTCAGAGTATATGGAATTCTTTCTAAATATGAGGTGTATTTCAATTCGCTGAGTCATACATTTCTGGCAATGCAGTTAAGTTCTTTCACCATTTGAATGCACCCAACTAAATGGAACTTCAGACTTAATTGACTGACTCTTGATGACCCTGTTGGAGTAATTTTCAACTGGTTAAATGAGTGATCAGCCAACCATCAAGAAGAGAATGTACTACTTAAAATGGAGATTACTTAAATAACGGGGCCTGTGTGCCTACAGAGGCCATGATTGTTCCTGTAATAAGATGTTTCTATCGTTCTATATGCGTAACCAAATTATGTTTGTACCCAAGGTGAGAAGCCCTACCCTTGCTCATGGCCCGACTGTGAGAAGAGGTTTTCCCGTTCTGACGAACAGATCCGCCATCTGCGGACTCACACAGGAGAGAAACAGTTCCAGTGCCCACTGTGCGCTATGCGCTTCATGCGAAGCGACCACCTGCTCAAGCATGCACGCCGCCACCCTGGCTTCGACCCGTCCATGATCCGCAAGGGGGAGTAGGGAGTGGATTGTTTGTGTTTGTTGCATGATGTTTTGCAACAGAAAACTTTTAGCAGGGAAACAAAGTTTCTGTACCCCTGTTTTGACAGCTCTCGTTTTGTTTTAAACTGATGGGACTTATAATTACCTACCTGGGAATCTCTTGTGGACAAGTGGAAATTGTTCTAGTGATTTGGACACATCACAATTTCAATGTTGGCATCTTTTGCATTAAAGAATTGGGCAGGACATATGGACTAGACTTCCCTGTAATTTGCAGAGAAAGAGGTGTGGTGATCTGTATTTCATTAGTATTTTTGCATTTTCATGCTTTATTTCACATGGGAAGTGTAAAGTTAGATGAGGATGATGTTGCTCAAAGAACATTGAGTTAGGTTTTGTCCTAGGCAGGAGCAGTACATTTTGTGGACCCAGAACCTAATCAAGCATCTGACCAATCATGCAATACTAAAGTATTGGGTTAACCTGAAGATACACCCCTCGTTAGACCAGAAGTAAAGTAAAGAATAGAATAGGAGAGGAAGAGGTTCTGTAGCCATACCCTGATCCGAGACCTGTTATAATACTTCTCCTTCACCATGGTCATCACAATGCCATGCAGCCATGTTAGTCTTGACAACAACCGCACACATGGTAGCAGGCTGCAGGGTATGACCTCATTCAGCCGCTCCCACTAAGCTCATCTGGTAGTTTGTATTATTATTAAAATCCAGTGTGTAAGTGTTTATTGTTCATGTTCCTATAAGTTGACATTTTCCCCTGTGTTCAAAGCAGATCAATGAGTCCCCCCACAATAACACTTTTCAAACATTCTAGATGAAACTGATTCTTATGCCATTGGCATAGATATTCATAGCTTTTACTGTAAGACTAGATGTTAGTACATGACAATTATTTATGGAACAGTCCTGATTAGTGAAATGAACTGCTGGTACTTTCCTATAGAGATGTTAATCTAAGATCACAGCCGTTTTTGAACAATGGCAGATATACGTTGTTTTTTTATTCATCTGCGGCCGCAGATGTAATATAGTATTATTATTCTCTTTGCAAAGTATTCATACTGTTTTGTCATCGAGCTGACAGATTTGATGTGTTTTCTACTACCACTATATAATATTGCTGGAATAATATTTATGAAATGCTGAAATTTCAAACACATTCACTTGTTTCTACATAATTATTTCTGAAAATAAAAGCATATTTATTTTTCCTGGGACAGATCACACCATTAAACATTTTCAATTTGGTGTTTTTTTATCTAATGTCTTGAACAAAAATGCTGAATTTATTTGTATATTATCTCACGATTACCCTATTGTTTACAGATTTGAGATTAGGTTCTTTAAAACCAACTTGGCGCTGGATTAAGTCCACTAAATTGTTCATGAGCAGCACAGAGTAGGTTTTTGGAAGGAGAGGCCATGAAACTGTCTTCAAAAGTCTCTTAGTAACCTGACTTAGAAAGCCCACAAACAGTGTGATGCACAATTTACAGGACTTTTAAAATACTTAATGTTTAGATTGGATAGGATTTCAGGCTCAAGCTATTCCAACAGAAATGTTATTAGAGTAACAAACTGTCAGAAATATCATATTCTGTCAATGTTCAAACAAACATGAAAAAAAACAGTAATGATAGTTTATGTAGAGAATTATAATTTATTTATGCAGGGAAATCTTTGGCAGTGAAAATGTACACAGAAAATGGGCTGGCTCAATACAATCAAACCCCCATGAGTGTTCACACGGTGGCTATTCCTCCAACATTAATTACTGCATAAAAACCTACAACTCCTCTACTACTGAGTCAATGTTTTCCCTTTTCAGAATTAGAAGTGTGATGTGAGGAATATTGTAAATGAAGACAAAACAATGCAATACAGATTTCACTGAATCCAAGAGTTCTTGAGAAAAAAATGCATGAGTGCTGGACGAGAATCAAGACAGAGAATCGATCAGTAACACTACAGCGCGCCTTGCATATTATTTAGAACAACCAGTGAGAGAATGAGAATGTCAGTATTAGATCGTTGTTTTAAAGCAAGAGCCTAATAACGCAAATAGCAGTGAAAGGTAGGTGTATAAGGCACTGTTCATACCAAGACCAAAATGGCACTTTAATCCCTAAAAATAATTGACGATGTGGGGCCCCATTCCATTAAATTGGGTGTTGCCAACATCTGCATAGTGTTGTTTTTTGCAGCGTCATACATGGAACTAGTGTAGCGTTGCTGTGAAATTGCTGAGGCTATGGTGGATGCTGCAATTGGACGAGTTGCATTAGCAATTACTACACTTTCATTTGGCCGATATATTGGATATAGTTTTCAAGTGTCATTCTATAGACAAGATTTCCAACCTATCATGTCCTGACTCGATCGTTATAGCTGTCCAATGGGTGTGGCTTTGTGAGATCACAGGCAGCTCCATATAGATTTGAAAGCTCTAATGGCCTCACTAGCAAAACCCCAACTGTATTCCCACCCTTGACATTAATACATTCCTAATTTGCCAGCTACCCTATAATTGGTATCAGCGCTAATAAGTGGTAAAAACGGCCTGATTTAAAAGGAGTTCGTTAACGATGGCACTTTTTCTGTACAGCTCCACTTCTGCAGTGTGACCAGGGTATTAGGTAAGGCGTGTGCATTTATTCTGGTTGGATGCCTTTTAGTGGATGTGTGTGTGTAGACGTGTAAAGGCCTGAACACCAGAGTTTTTATTAGTATAACTGTGGGTTAGAGGGCACATTCATCTCGCATTATTTGTGATCAACTATTGAGACTTGATACAGAGGGAAGTACAGTGTTCAGAAAGCAAGAGGTGGAAAAAGTAATTTAAGAGCAGTCAACTGGCTATAATATGAAAGCAGTCAACTGACTACCATTGAATGGTAGTCTGTTCTACAAAGTACATTTCCATCTAAGCCTGCCCCCTCCTGAATAACCCCCAGTACTCATCAGTGTAATGTGCAAACAATGAGTATGAAGAGTAGGAGAGTCTGTGAAGACTCCAAATGGATCACAGCAAATCTGGCACTGGCCATTTATTTATTTTTGGGACGTCATTGGAATTTACATATCATGTATAAACACCCTCAGTCACCCACTTCAAGGATTTATTTTTTGGCCCTGTAAAAAAAGATAACACAAATCAATGAGAAACTATTGTACTCCATTTTGTGCAGGGATTAAAAGTGGAGCAGAAGACTACAACAAGCAAACCACTCATTTAGCCGCCTCCCCTCCTGACATCATCCACCCAGTAACAAGTGCATCACTATTAGGACATCCCTGCTAACCAGCGCGGCAGGCACCTAAATCCAGGCCTCACACAGAGACCTCGGCAATATCAAAAGGAAAGAACTTGTTAAAACCAAGTAGGAACCTATCAGAACACCTCCTGACCGGCATTCGTCACACAGCTCCCAATATGAGAGGCGCAGTCCACTGGGGCACACAGTGCTCCCTGGGAAGAGGCGGGAAATCAAAAGGAACAAAGACATAGCTCCTGTCAATCACAGTCGTGTCAATCACAGGCTCCCATCTCCCTCCGAATGGGAAATATACATACAGGCATCACAGGAAGAGAAAAGGAGTTGCTAAAAAAGCAGAATACTGATGGAGGGCAGGAGTCACTCCTCCTGTGTGTGCAAAACCTCTTCATGCAGAGAGGCAGGTTATGGGCAAAACTGTCTCTCTCTGCCACAGGAATCTATACGACAATGTTGGCACAGCAGTCCCATTAAAATCCATTCAGAGTTCATTATGTCAATCCCCCCACTCCAATCCACTCCAGTCACTCCATGGGATCACAGTGTGACCTTGCTGAGGCGCAGGGACAGACTGGAGCGCTGCTGGGCACGAGGGAGCGTGGAGGCGCAACGGCTCCTTAACTGGACCGGCCGCGCGGCCGCGCCTCTCGCTCGCAGCAGGAAGTCATAATTAGCGGAGGTGTTCATGGCGTAAAACACGTTGGCATTGTCTGGAATCACCAGCTCTGGAGAAGGAAGGAAAATGTTTACAATAATATCACAAATCAGGATTCCACACGGAACACTAAAAGGCTAAGGTAAAGTGGGCGAGTTAGAACGCGTGTACCTCTCTCGTCAGAGATGACCTGTACAAGCTCATATCCTTCTGCGGGCTCACTGTCCAGGTTGTGTTTGGCCACAGCTCTCGAAATGACCACAGGGGTCTTATCCTGACTCGTCAGCTGTGAAGGAAACACCACCAATTACCAATCGACCACTTTCCAGGCATCTTTGCAAGGACTTTAAGACGTAGGTCACGGTTGCCAGGATCACAGTACCACGGTCCCGCCCAGACCTACCAGGATGCTCTTGTAGAGGTTCCCGTTGCCCTGCTCCAGGCTGACCCGGATGATGCAGGCGTCCCGGGCCTGGGTATTGTAGGCGGGGGGTGAGGAGGGGGACATGGGCGTAAGGGAGCCTGAGCGACGGTGCATGCAGGCCAGGCCAGGCAGAGAGGGAGATGCTGGGGTCACTGGAACACTGGCGGAGGATGACGTGGTATCCATGGAGTGGAGAGATGTGCAGGAGGAAGACTCGGACAACTGGAGAAAGAGGTGTAACCATTCAGATATCATACCAACCGGCACAGTGGTAAATGAAATACAGAAAATAATGTGGAAAGAAATACATGGTCTGGTGCAAAACCACTAGCAACTAAATACTACAACATGCAAAGGCTGAACAAGGTTAAGTCTAAGTGCCTTACTTTGTTCTGCTGAGTGTCAGGGGTGTGTATTGGTGTTAAACCCAGGCCCTCGCTGTCTGAGGGTCCGGAGTCACTGGAACACACACTGACTGAGTCCATGCTCTCCCCTGAACTCCCAGTAGGGGGAGACAGAGGGGTTTCCCTCACTGGGGAACTGGCTGCTGAGGAATCAACTCCCAAGAAAAGTCTGGTGACATAGAGGAAATAAGTAGGCTAAGAACATTTATATTTGGACCATTTAAATATACATAGATGCATTTTTTTCACTTTAAAAACATTAAATATTCCTTCAAAGGGTATTCTGAATCTGATTTTAGTCAACCTCCAGTCACTACTTACTGGCTAAGTCTCTTCACCATGCTTTTGCGAGGTTTTGGCAAGATGGGACTGCCATCTGCCAGTCCTTCAATCTCACAGGACATAGCATAGCTGCAGAAAGCAAAGAGAGAAGAATTATAACACCACTGCTCACAGACCACTTGATTGATGAGTTTAACGATCATCCAATAAATAAAGCCAAGGACATTCACTTTCCTTATTTACCTTTTTTCCTTTTACTGACAATAGTAATCATAGGGAGACAAGTGAGACAGAGACAGAAGCAACGGGTGGAGACCAGTATTAAACTCAGGTCTCTGGTGGAGAGCCATGTGTGCATGGAGCCAGGAGAGTTGCTACTTGACCTCACCTCCATAGAGTGTTTTCAGATTTTTTAACTATAATTGAAATAATTATTTAAAATTTTCAATGGAATCAAATAATTGCCATGTCTATAAAGCCACTTGGAAACTGAATTGATAAAGCGGATGTATATGGTGATTTATGATGTCCGTACCTCTCCTCTTCGCTGTGCTGTGGTTGGCTCCTAAACCAGCGCAGGAAAGACGCATCAGCCCTCAGACAGTAGCTGTTACAAGCAGACTGAAGCAGCTTAATCTGCGCGATCACCTCAAACTCCTGTACGAGAGAATCGGAGAAACAGGTGTCGTTGTAGCGTCAACGGAGCGGACCCACAGTAATTTTCCTAATCACCGAACTAGTGGGTCAGAACAGGGTCGAAATGACACTCACCCTTCGCCTCTTCTCAAAGTTGATGAGGCCATCCTGCAGAGGACACAAGGAAAAACGGTGAAACACTGAAGTGTCATCCAACACTGCGCTGGGCTGGATTTTCTCCAAAACCGTCGAAAAAAATTCCATGCAAAAGACTCACTGACACTCCTGCTCTAGCTGCAAACAGCGGTCATGTTACACACAATAATCGAATTAGATGGTATGACGACAGCAAGGCTAACCTCCACTAGGTCTGGCAGAGCAGTGTCCAGCATGGTCAGGTCGGTCAGGAATGTGCCCAGGTAAGGTATCGTTCCCTGCATGGCACCCTGGGGGGCCAGAATGACAAGTGGTTAGTACCTTGCCAATACATCAGCTGGCACGGCCAAGCAGTTCTCCCTTTGACTCCCTTGCTGAAAGGGAAACAACCAGGGCATTTCAACTCATTCCGCCCGTGGCTTGCAGCTTCCTCCATCGCTCACCATTTCCTTCTGCAGCTGTAGTCGTTTGTGAGTGCGTTTCTGGTGCTCTTTAGCACAGCCTTCCAGATTGGCAAACTTAGAGGTTCCCTCCTGCAGAAAGAAGACCAGATGACGACTGTCCTGAGTCCACCCCTGTTACAGTAGCAAACCTTCACATAGAATTGTCGTTTTTTTTTAAATGCAACTGTGGACCTGAGGTTAAAAACATTTTGGACATGCAGATAATTAAGCTGGGCTACTCCTAGGTCATCATCCCCAATATTGTGATCTTCCAGTGCAGAGCTTTGTTTCGGTGTAGGTTGAATCACAACATACACCGATTAGTATCAGTTATGTTTGTCCTCTGTATTTAACAGTCCACAGTTCCACTGGAGATTCGTATTCTTCGCTGTGATGTACTATAAAACTATGAGCAGACAAGACTTTGTATGGAATACATATAACTGGTTTTGGGTGATAATCACGAATACCCAAAACAGTTTACAGGAATAGATGTGTTTTGAGAAGCCAACTACATTTTTGAGAAGACCATACAAAGTTGATGCCATAAAGATTCCATTTGCCACATCATAAAAGCATGTTCTTAATCATTAGAGTATGCACAGTCATCTTATTTCACAAATAAAACAGTGACCAAAAACATTACCCATTGTATTTTCCATGATCGAATACCTCAGAATGTTATAATTTGAACACCCTCTCTTATGTGTGACTTTCATGGATTAGTGGGAGTAGGGAGAAATATTCAAATGAGCTCAGACTGGCACACCCATTGCTGTACATCACATAATGTTCCCTGCTCAGACAGTTATTTCACTGGTACAGTAAATCCTACCTAACTCGCTGCCTCAGCTTCTAGAGATCCCTTTTTCTCTAGAGTTGTGCAGTGGTTTAAAATTGCATTCAATGTAAGCAAACATTTCTGTATGAAGGCAATGTGTTTGTAGTCGGGGAAGCCAACATTTTCCCAAACTGGAGTTCAAAGAGAAGATGAAGGATGGTCTAATGGAACTGTCCACAACATTAGTATCTTTAAGCTAAGATTTAAACAAGAAGCAAATGCTTGTTCGTGACTCAGAGTCTCACCCTCATTAGCAGCTCCCTGCTGGTCAGGTAGTTGTTGTGATCTGAGAAGATGCCCGACAGCTCATCAAATGTGGTCATGCCGTCTCTGAGGAAATTACATTGAGAGGTGTCAGAACTCCTTCGGGATCCACCCAATGAGTTGAATCAATGTGAAGACGTGCGTGTGGTTAAAGACTGACTTGTGAACGCAGGACCAGGCCTTCTTCAGCCTGTAGAGGGGGTTGGATTGCAGCGCGGACACGATGGCTCGCAGCGATGAGAAGTTCTTACGCATGCGACACTCCTGAGCGACGTCTATCCAGCGCTGGATGATCCGTGCCCGGAGGTGCGGGCGGATCTGCCGTTGTTGCAGTATGGTGCTGACCACACACGCCGCCACGGCGTTGAACTGGGTGATGGTGGCGCGGACGGTGGGGGCACTGTGCCTGTTCTGTTTCTTATCCCTCTGGGACCAGATAGAGCCCAGACAGTGATGGGGAACCACCTTCTGGAACAAAAGCTGGAGAAACAATGATGCTGTTAGCATTAAAAGAGTTCCCACAGGCCTCGCCCAACCTTCACGCAGAGTCTCTCAGCGACTCTTACCGCATCCATGTATGTCAGCTGCTCCGCCACTAAATCAGCATCAAATGACAGGAAGTCTTCCTGGATCTCAACCTCCACTTCCTCATCCTCACCCAGGCAGAAGCAGCTGTTGCCGTGGAAACCACCAGCCAAGCCTACCAGGTAGGAGCAATCTTCAGATTAATGATGGACAGATAAAGAGAATGACAAAGGCAAGAGAGAGAGGGAAACACCGAGCCGAAAAACAAAAGACAATAGGTTATTAATTAACCACATATCTCAGACTGTTCACCCACCATCTGAGTCTACATCCAGACTGGCCTTGTCCTGCAGCTGCTCCAGTAGACTTTGGGCTCGGCGAACGGGCTCTGATCCAGGCAGGGCCCTCTGTAGGTAGGCCAACACCCTGTGGAGGCAGGGGTAGGATGGAGGCTCCTGGAAGTCCTCAGGACACTGATCCAGCCAGGCTCGTAGGATGGAGGTAAGGGCTCTGAAGAGAGGAGGATGGGGAGGTGTAAAGACAGTTAGGAAGGACTGTTGGGTGCAAGCTTACACTTGGTAAGAGCATTGTGCTGCTTAAGCCAGGGACCTGTATTTGATTCCCATGGGTGACAGTAGGATTCAACTCTTTCTTTTATACTTCAGTTGACACTTAATCAGAACAACTTACATCATCTAAAAATAAACAAGGTCGGAAAATCACTGTTTGCAAAAAAAAGATGAAATGAAACCAAGAAAATGTAGTTAATTTAGATCATATTTAGAAACTTCCCTCACCCAGTGAACACAGCTCAACCATGCCGAGTACATTGTACTTTTTACACGAGTGCACAGCTGAGTCATAATTTTGTTTATAATTAATTTTTACCATAATAAGAATAGGATTTTGATTATTATTTTAAGAAACTAATGAGTAATCAAGGAAATCTTACGTTCGAACTGCTCCTTTGGTTTCAGAGGGTCTACATTCCTCTGTCTGTCCGTCACTATCTTCTGGAATTCCATACCTGAATTTCCAAGAGAAAACACTTCAACATCAATATCTACAGTCAACCTGTAAAAGCAGTGAGATAATAACAGTCTTCTCAGCTGTGCAATGTAGAGCAGTAGTGTTCTTCAGCCATGATTCTGGAGACTGACATTAACACACTTTGATCCCAGACCAATATTTATACAAAGAGTCAAGACATGGGTCGTCCAACACAGTTCAGTTGGCAGAAAACACCCAGGATGTAGGGTTGATTTCCGTAGGGGAACAGTACAGTACACTTACTATTCACACTGGATGATAAAGTACCTACATATGAACCACAAAGAGATTATTTGTATACATTACTTTTGTGCCATTCTTCATATTTTAACCTGGATTCACATGTTATTCGTTTTTATTGCCCTTGCATATTTGTTTTGGTTGCCAGGGCACGACACATTCACTACTTAGCAACTTTCCTGCCATCCTAGATATTTTACCTGGAGTGGAGATTAACTGTTATTTTAAAGCAACTTTCCTGCAATCACACAAATCATGACCTCTGAAAGACAATAACTAACAGAATTTACAGAGGTCCCTGGACACATGCCACGAGCCATGATTACTACAGCTTGAGATAGTATGCAAAACTAACAACAAATCTGAAAATTGTCAGCAGCATTTTAACGACTGAAAGACTGACAACAAATGTAACTGCTGCTGGATATCCAAACTAATTGAAATTGCTGCTGGTGTATTCTATAACTTGGTGTCATAAATGAAAATAATGTAAATAAATGCTTGGTAGGAGCTGCACACACAGCAGCCCACCAATATCATGACAAAACAGCCAGCAGGCTTCCAGCTCAGAGGTACAAATACCTGTCTAGCAGCAGTGAGAGCACAGTCTGCGTGCTGGCAAAGGCACGGTATGTGGACAGGAAGATGCTAGTGTAGGTGAGGTCATTGTCGCCACAGGCAGTTAGAAGGGTCTCCACCAGCCGCTCCAGCGTTCCCGCCCGGATACTTCGGATCTTACAGGTTTCCAGCTGGCTCACCGTGTGGCCCGGGGGTAGCCGGTCCCCATCCGCCTGCAATGGAACAAGATGGGAACACTCAGGGATATTATGACGATGAGAACCGTGGGGGGGGGATACAGGCACAAACAGAGAGGTGTTAAGCCAAATCTTCTTAAGCAGATGTGTCCAATGTATTGTGTCTGCTGGGAGAATAAGGGGACAGAGAAAGGCGTGAGAGAGACCTTGGTGCTGTTAGCAACACAACAGGAAACTCTCCAATCTGCTTCTAATCACGGAGAGGAGCACCCCTCCTCCACCCAGTCCTCTGGCTCCAAGAGGGAGGTAAAGAGGACAGCAGAAAACACCACACACTAGCTCTCTACTCTGTAAACACTGGTCTCAAGCCAACATATAATCACTGAAACGGTACTGACTACGGGATTCCCTCCAAATACACTACGTGTACACTCAGACCGTGTTCACATGTGCATTGCGTTTCCTCACACGGTTCTCGATGGACAGTGTCGCAACAGTAAACAAAGCCGCAGTGTGGCGTGCAGATGATGCTATCGTGCTTTCCCACTGAACGTCCACAGAAAGACAACCAACAGAAGACAGTGTCTTGCTTTCTCTGGCCAACCAATCAACATATTCATATAGAACTCCCAGTCAGGGCCTGTTCAATGCTCCGTAGTACTCATCAGCCTTGGCATGTGCATGTGCATGTGGCAATGTTATATGTAGATCCAGTCAGATAGGCTTCAGTTTTATAGGATGTAACAGAGAGGTAAAGAATAATTATCTTATGGGGGGGGGGGGGGGG
>JACXGJ010011450.1:0-19827 GCA_016801105.1 Esox niger | reverse complement strand
AGATATAGGTATAGTCCTGATTACAGGGGTGTAGATATAGGTATAGTCCTGATTACAGGGGTGTAGATATAGGTATAGTCCTGATTACAGTGATTATAATCTTAATCACAGTGAGCCTTCACATTACATTAATATTGTAAAAAGTATGTTTCACCAGGCAGAGATGTGATCATTGTAATGAAAGAAAGACAATAATTTGTTTGTTTGACTCTATATCTTCCAGGCAAGCATCTGATACACCATCCACAGAGTTTGCCAGAAAATTGTCCAACATCCCTCTTAAGTGAAATTGGGTTACAATTGTTGCCATGAGTTAGGTCAACTTGGCTCTGATATGTTTTTTTGCATTTGGTTCAGTCATACTGCTCCCGCAGATGTAAGGAGATTAGGAATGTCGTTTCTATATAATAGGAAGCAGATTTATATTCCCTCTCTTTGATACCTCATGCTGTCATCTTCTTTTCACTTCTCTAATGTGCAGTCTGTCAGTCTTGTCACTCCTGTCTCACCTATTTCCCTCTTTCTCTCTCTATCTCGCTTGCTTTCTTCCCCTTTCTCTCTTTTCTCTGATTCGTTTACCCCTCACGTTGCTCTCTGCTCTCTGCTCAATCTCTCTTCTTTCTCTCTCTATTTTCTCTCTCTCAGCTCAATCTCTCTTTGCTCTCTCTCTCTCTCTCTCCACTCCCTCCCTCTCTGCTCTCTATATCTCTCTCTTTCTCCATTGTTGCAGGTCCATTGAGGTGTCCCTGCGATAGAGCACTCAGTCCATAGTTAATGGATAACTCCGGGGCCAGGGCAGCCATGATGAAACGTTGACATTTCCCTCCGATTATTCATCCTCCTTTGTTCTGCAGGCTGGAGTGTTTGCTCACGGCCCGGGCTCTGGGTGGAGGCAGGGGGACCTATCTGAGGCACTCCCGGCTGTTTGCTCGTCCTGTTTGCTCAATATGGTGAGTGGGTGGGTAGCGGGGCCACGGGGCTGGGGCGACCACCGGCTGGGGTGGGGAGATGGGGGAGACAGCCTGAGACTTAGCTGGAACACATCCCCAGGGATACAAAATAAAGAAATATTGGTGCAGAAGGCTAATTGATCATTTCCACACTGTTGCCAGGGATGGGGTGGGTGAATTTGAATTATTCTCAATTATTAATTATAAGTGCTTGATTATATTTCATAATATAATTGTTCCTATTATACATTTTCATCTTTTAACGTGGAGATCCTAAACCATCGCACACATTTCCCATTTAAGATGAGTAATCACCCTTATGTGGCAAACAATGTGCAAATGTACAGTAAATTCAACAAATTGCCTGCTCCAATTTCTCATTGAAGCTTATTTTAATTGTATTTTCCATTCGGGGCACGTTTTTTTCAAGGGCCTAGATAAGGTCTTTATGACTCCTATTGAGGCAGCGCATGTAAAACATGCCGACAGCCAGCCTTCAACTTCCCGTCTGCCACTGGGAGAACCTTGCTCTCACACCGACAATGTGCCGGGTGTTCTCAGACACATTTCCCAGTTCCAGATGACATAAAACAGATCGACGACAGTTTATAGTGGGTCGGCTGCTCACAGAGGCCCTGGCCTGACGGAGCCCAGCCTCTGTCTGTGTGATCAAGGGGCGTGCCTCAACTCCAAATAACCACTGGTAGACTCTGTAGATAATTGAACCACCCAGGTGGGGGTGAGGGAATGGGCGGGGGGAGGCGAGGGCTCAGGTAGATCACTCACATCCAGACCCAGGGACAAAACAATGCCCGGCTGCCCAGAGTGAGAGAAGACTGGATGATCAGGTTGGCCGGTATTGTCTTCACTGTTTGTTCATTTACTCACCTGGCAGATAGCTCTATCTGTCAATGGATGGACGGATGGGATGAGGGCTTCAGCCCACTCACAGTGCCTGAGCTAAGGACTCACAAGGGGGACTAGGCTGCAATGGATATGAGTAGGAAGGAATACATGGCATTCATTGACTATACAGCTCTGGAAATAAATAAGAGACCGCTGCAAAATTATCAGTTTCTCTATTTTTACTATTCATAGGCATGTGTTTGAGTAAAATGAAATGTTAGTTTTATTCTATAAACTACTTACAACATTGCTCCTAAATTCCAAATAAAAATATTGTAATTTAGAGGATTTATTTGTAGGAAATAACAACTGGTCAAAATAACCAAAAAAATAGTTTTCAGACCTCAAATTATGCAAAGAAAATAATTCGTACACATTTTTCAACAACTAAAGACCAATGTTTTAATTTAGGAAGAGTTCAGAAATCAATATTTGGTGGAATAACCCTGATTTGTAATCACAGCTTTCATGTGTCTTGACATGCTCTCCACCAGTCTGTCACATTGCCGTTGGGTGATTTTATGCAACTCCTGGCACAAAAATTCAAGTAGCTCGGCTTTGTTTGATTGCTTGTGACCATCTATCATCCTCTTGATCAAATTCCAGGGGTTTTCAAAGGGGTACGGGTCTGAAGATTGGCCTGGCCATGACAAGGTCTTGATCTGGTGGTCCTCAATCCACAACTTGATTGACCTGGCTGTGTGGCATGTTTTTACCATCCAGCTGGTCTTATTGCAAGAGGATAGTGATGACCACAGCAGTGGTTTATATACTTTTATTTCATGGTTCAGGTAATCACCAAATCAGTATCTCAACGAGTAAAATGAGATGTGCTTGGGTTAGAATTTAACAGACATTGGAATGGAAAGGCTGCCATACATGTCGAAATGCTGATTTAAGAAAAATTAGGAGTGGGCTCTTAATTTTTTCCAGAACTGTGTACTATAATAGTGTCCCAGCTTTAACACTGTGCGATGTACTAACAGTTATTGAACTAACAAAACACTTTTTCTCTCCCAGCAGTTATACTTGACAACGTTTAGTGTGATCATAGATCCTCGAGGGACATTCAACTGGAGGACTGGAGGATCTACTGTTAGGAGCTGTTGGTCTACACCTGGGCTGGAGGATCTACTGTTAGGAGCTGTTGGTCTACACCTGGGCTGGAGGATCTACTGTTAGGAGCTGTTGGTCTACACCTGGGCTGGAGGATCTACTGTTAGGAGCTGTTAGTCTACACCTGGGCTGGGGGTTCTACTGTTAGGAGCTGTTGGTCTACACCTGGGCTGGAGAATCTACTGTTAGGAGCTGTTGGTCTACACCTGGGCTGGAGGATCTACTGTTAGGAGCTGTTGGTCTACACCTGGGCTGGGGGTTCTACTTTTAGGAGCTGTTGTCACCTGGGCTGAGGGAGGGACATGTTGGGGAGGGGTACTCTGTGGCTTTTACAACTAAGTCAACACAATGCTGATTGCTTTTAATGGGATCAGTGAGAAGCCTCTGTGAAGCCTTTCGACTGACCCAGCCCTTGTTTGGTTGTGGGGGCATTGGGTGGTTGTCTTCTACTGTGACACTCAGAACAAGAAAGACACACACACACCAAGGCACATGCACCAAGACACACACACATCAAGACACACACCAAGTCTACACACACACCAAGACAGACACACACACCAAAACAGACACATCAAGACCTACTCTAAGACACATACACACACCAAGGCATACAGACAGCAAGGCACATAGACACAAATACACGAAGACATCATGACACAAACACACACACGCACACACACACACACACACACACACACACACACACACACACGTGAGGTAATATGAATGCTGTGAAGTTGGTGAAGGGAGAAACATGATGAGACAATGACTCAGTTGGGAGTATCAGTGAGAAACAATGTGCATTGTGTAAAAGGATACCCCAATTAAAAAGAAGGACACCCACACAATGCCCCTGATATCCACATATGGGTTACCACAACCCTGTTTTATCTAATGTCATTACAGAACCATCAAGTGGACATTCCCTGATGGGCCCTGGTCAGATTTAAGGCAAAAAATTAGGAATAGTGCCATTTTGGATGGTTTTGTGTGATTTATGAAGTCTTACATAAATATGACAATAGTCTAAGACGTTCATTCAGGCCATTTCAGTTTAAAGGTAGATGCTGTATTTCATTGTGTGTTGGTCTCTATCAACAAAAGTCAACTCCATTTATTCAACTCATCTATAAACAGTAGTGAGAGTTGTAGGTCACACTAGTCCAAGATGTTTGCCAAGCAAATAATGGCGTTGACAATAAAGTAATTATGATTACCATCACCATTAAGGATAGCAGGTTGAATCAGACAGTACACACAAAGCGACACAGTTGAATGTGCAATCGGTGGGTTTATCACTATGATTTCCATGTTATGTTTCTTTGCTGTGATGCTTTGATTAGAAAACACAGGAAAGAAATCCATGCTATGTTTGGTCTATATTAGTGTAAACTTGTGAGCCAAACTCTACCGGGGAAAAGCAGGTAGAGTGAATTCAACATAATCCCAGTTAGTCAGTGCTGTAGACAATGTTTGTCATGTAGGTCCTAACTATGGATTGTGTCATTAAGACTGTAAAAAAGTGATGAAACAAGCTTCAGCCATAGAGCTGCCAACTGATGTATGGACTTACTCTTTTCTAGGTCAAATAAAAAACAACATTGCAATAGCTATGACACAACGCTAAAAACAGATTCTAGATTTAAATTCCTTCTTAGAAAATATTTCCCAAACTGCTATGCCCCGGTTATCAATTCATTACTTAAAGTGAATCTCATTCATTACAATGACAGTTCAGAGATCTTATAATTCTGTATTCTCTGTTGTCTTTATAGCCCTTCCCAAAGACTTCTTCAGTTTGCTGAAAGTCATCTCCTCTCCATCTTCCAGCGTCTATAAGGCAGGGATGGTCTGGAATGTTTGTCATTGGTTGTTGACCGCTAGGTCAGCCTCATGCCTGATGGATGTGTTCTTCCGAGGACTGATTGTTTTTCATGTGAAAACACCCTCAAAACGCGCCAATGATAGGAGTTCGGATGAGGATCTACAGGGAAGGCAAGGTGACATGGTGGAAGGTGAAGGATAGTGATTCCACAGGTGCTCAGTAAACAATGAGGACAGGCTTTTCTCCTATTTTGTCCAGGCCTCATGACAGGTCAAAAGACTCTCGTAACAGCAATGTTTTGGCACTAAAAGGTCCTCCAATTTATGCTAGTTGACATTTTGGGGACAACGCATCTTCACGTTTTGATTTTCAAAATACATTTTAGAAGAGCATGTACAGCATATCTACAGATGTGCAAAATAACATTTTGAACACCTATCCACACAAAAGATCTGGATGTTGACACGTCATTTCGTTTTTCCATCACGGTCAGTGTTACATGCCATGACCCTGTTATAGCATCCTAGGCAGGGAGCTCTTGTATATTTGTAAATATTTTATTCAATGTCGGTACTTGGTTGTTGTTGCAGTAATGTTTTTGTTATCAGCATGACCCAACGGACAGGTCATTCATTATTTTCTTTACGTAAAGAGGTAATTCACTCCCAGAAACAGAAATTATGAAACAAATGTTAGTTTGGTCAAAGCTCTACAAGAAGGTCAAATAAACACAATTCAAGTTATTCTAAATAATGCTAGGTGATTCATCTATGAAATCACATAATTGCAGTTTTTCCCAGTTGAATACAAACCAATCTCTGAATAATGCTCCAATACCCCTAAACATCTTTTTGTTACCACAAAGCACATTATAAAAGGTCACATCTCTAAAACCTTACACAGGGAAAAATGACATTCTGGCCTGAAAACCTTACACATAGCCCACAAAATCGTGTCAGAATCATACACAGACATCATATCTGTTGAAAAATTTGACTGTAATTAAAATGGAAGATGCATGTAGGAATACAAAAATAATCCACCGCCAGTTAAGAATTGTATTTTACATAACATTTGATCCTGGCCACCCAAATATTTAAATGTATTTATATATAACACTTTGTATCATCAAGCAACATAACGTTCCAGTATTGTATTGTACAAATGAATGGGAATAAAGGAAAACACTGCAATCTCACACAGTTTTCTGCCTGTCATACTGAGTTGGTTTTCATTCACAACACTGATGTGTTCCTTGGACAAGCAGCGTGGGGAGAAGCTCCTAGCATGGTGGATCTATCCATGGCATGTCTCTGCAATGATTTCACCACAGGCTTCCCCCATTGTCCGGAGAAGACTCACTTGCTGATGAGGGTTCCAATCAAACACCTCCCCAAATTCCTCAATTGGATTGAGGAAGGGAGAATATGGTGGATGGAAAATCATTTGGATCTGGGGGGCTGGTGAGCCTGGGATCCTGTGTTGACTTTCTGGGGGTGGGGAAAAAGGTCATCAAGGAATACCAGAAGGTGTGCTGTGTTGTAAGGGGGCCAGGTGTGACATGGCAATGGATCACCCCTGCTGACTGATAGCAGCACACATTTGGCCAGGGACCTCAACCCTTACTCCACCTTTACTCAGAGGCCAATGATGTTCCTTCCCTGGTGCCGCATCTTGGTCTGGATGAATCTTTCCTCATCCCCAATGTCTTCCCATCCTCTTTCCCTTTCTCCTTTGTTACTCCATTTTTAATGTACAATTTTTTGTTCTTGTGGACCCTTTTCAATAGTTGACAAAATGAGGACTAGGTGAAATCCAATTTGGTTACAGTTTTTCCCTAATTGCTAACACACAAAATGCAGAATTGGTCTCATCGTGTCAAAACTCTACACACAAGAAATCTAGACTAATTAATACTAGATTAACATCTAACTGCCATGTCAAAAGGACATTCTGCAATCAAAACGTAATATTTATAATTCAAGAGGTCATTTTGGATCAGTAGATAAGTCACATGCACATTACACATTCAAAGCAGCCACAACACACTGGTCAACTGTATTCAAAACACTGCTGTCGTTTTTACTTGGTAGCCCTTTTTTATTTTCCCATACAGGCGTCTGTGATTTTTTTTTCAAGTGCAGTAAATCTACTCACATTCAAGCAACACAAAATAAGATTACGTGTTGCCATTGCAAGTGTTAAAAACCAAGACAACACACAAAGAAAAGTAGATTTACCTAATACCACGCCTTCTGTTAGGGTCTGGCCACATCACCTCATCCACATCACAAGCGATGATCTTCCTGGCCAGGCAACAGGGAAATTGTTGGGTTGTGTGTCGTATCCAACCATGAATCGACCCACCTCAGTGTCTCCAGATTCCTCATCCATTGCTTGCAGAAGGGGCAGGAGGATGTGATTGGTGGTCATAAGCTTTCCAACACCAAGTCAAAAATAATTCTTTAAACGGATTGAGAAATGGGGAATATAACTGGTCTATAACTGTGAAATTATTGTGGTTGGTGAACCATTTCCCAACCTAACGTACAAATTATGACAACAAACCTGGGCTGCTCTGGTCTGTCCTGTGTAACTTCAGTATGTAATTCGTTCAGAAAGGTTAGTATGACTGATGTATGTTCAGTTACAGTTTGAATGTTGTAACATGTGTGTGTGGGTGTTGCCAATTTCAAGTGTGTTGTGCTTATTGAATATAATTGTTTTCCCAATGCCTGCAAAGGGTTTCATTATTGAAAAAAGTGTGTAATGTACATAACTGTGTGTAGTTTTTTGCACAATTGATTACCAAATACAAAGCTGAAAATATGTTTATACCTTTGTTCCCTGTGTTTAAGACAGGCTTGCAAAAGGTAGGGTTTTCATGCTTTGGTTGGTCTGAGCATTCACTTGTAGTGTGTTAGCAATTGGGAACAACTGTCATTGGATTTGCACATTTGAAGTGTGTTGTAATGGATCTGAACTTGAGTTCGGCCTGGATAACCCATGTGCTCTCATAAAAAGCACAGGTGTTTTCTCAATGACAGTTGTGCTCACACACTAAGAGACGTGTAATGCTTTTGCAACATGAGTGAACTGGGTTCGCAAATTGAGTTGAAGCAAGTTAGAATGTGTGCTTGGTTCCGCAGAAATCATCTGATTACACTGTGTTTGTCTTCACTCCCTGTGTATAAACGACTGGGGAAAAATGTAACCTGTCTAATAGCTATATAGCTATAAATATTAAAACGCTAAAATATATATGCTGTCCTGATGGTAGGGGGTATCACAATATTGTTCTGGTACAACCATTGCTGTGCCTGTGCTATAGAGTGCCAAACCAGCCAATAGATGAGATGATAGAGGACGGTAGGCAGGCTTGTCTGGAAACCATTCTAGTTTTTATCTCCAAGACAACGTAGACACATACTTTCTTCTACTACGGGGAAGCAATGTCTTGTTCAGCGCCTCTCTTGCATCAGTGTTGCCATGTCCGCTGTATTCCAATATGAAGGTACTTTGGCTTGTTCGGACTCTACCATTTGTTTTAACCACAATTTTTAGCTGTGGCATTTTACCACATGATCTCCTGATTTCATAATTGAACATTTAGAAGTTGCTCTACTGATAAATCATAGGCTTTCATGAAATTACACCCGCTGGCTGTAACTCCCCTTATGCCCGTTGAGTATTCAAACCGTATTACTTTCTTGATGCAGGTAAGAAAAGAGCAGCTCTGCCTGCCAGTTTGTGTTTGAGTAGGTAAAACTCCCAACGCTTTTGTTTAATCTCCATACAGCCTCTACTCTGGTATTCTTCCTGATTGACTGGTCAAGCCATGACTGTTAATCATCCATGAAAAGACTTACCAGTATTATCTTTAAACCCATCAATACATCCGTTTCATTCAGGATTATACGTAATCATGGTTGCATTTAAACAACCGAAGAGGTTTTTAGAAACATACTGCCTTCTAATATTAATGTGGTCTCTTTATTTTTTCCAAAGCTTTATGTTTGACAAATAGTAGGTGCGAGCATAACCTTTTAAGATATCCTCTGAAAATGGGATCGGTGGATGGAGGTTATGGAACTCTACCCCTCAATATTAAAAGCTACAATTCCCCTCTGATGGACAAACTGAAAACAAATATACAATTTTGTAATTCCAACTAATGTCCTTGTTGTGGTAGCTTCGTGCAATTAAGCTGCCTCACTTATTTCAGGAAATCCTCATTCATGTTTCTCAATGATAAACTAGATTTTATTGTCAAATATATGCGAATTATAAATTATATGGAGCTCTAAAAACAAAAGAATAGGTAAAAAGCCCATACAGTATCTAAGCGAGGACGATTGGCTTTTCCAAATGTTGTTTTAGACTACTGGTCTGCAAATATCTGTTTTGCTATGTTTTGGAATGATGACGCCTCTGCTATATTGGTGCAGCGTTTGTGTCACCGATCTGCCTAGAAGTTATTTTGTAATCCCACTATACACACAGCACAGTGCAGCGCAAATTAAGGTGCACTTTGACCCGTCCTTCGCCCCTCAGATAATGCATTTGATCACTGTGGAGATGTTCGGATCCACAATGAAGAAGATCTATACCCGAAAGGGTGTTTCACCTCCTCTGATCATCTGAGGGAAAACTATGACCTCCCTGGAAATAACTTAATCAGATCATGACAGATTAGAGATGTAAGAATTTGCCTCTGTGTACTTCTAAGTCCTAGAATGTTTGATGGGTACTTCAAAATGTGCCCAATATCAAGCAAACGTTCATCTGATCTGTTTGAAACATTTCTAAAAGTGAACTCGACCAATAATGTCACGGTAAGAAGGGAAGAGGAAATGGGCACCGAAATAGTTTGTCTGACTGGGAGGTTAACTTGGAATACATAACACCTTCCATATCAACTATATACTAAGACATGGTACATAGAATGCTCCCTGTTACCTCACCCCTCCCAGATGAATGTTAAACTGTGGAGGGGCCACTCCTCCACAGCTTCTTCCTAAACTCTGCCCAACCAACCTGTCCTAATGGCTGCTGGTCTGAAATCCTTGAAATCCTTTCTGAGGTTCTGGGATCTTTAATAGAACCAGACAGAATGTTGAGCATTCAAGGGGTTTTGGAAGATATAGTTAAATCAACATGATCTGTTCCCCTTAATTTTTTGGGGCGGGTGGTTCTTGTTTAATTTTGTTGTCTATTTTTTATTTAAATAATTAATAAACTACACAGCTAATGTATTTAACATTTCCTGTCTGTCAAATTCATGTTTAATTAAAAAGTGTAACAAGAAATTACCAAGGAAGCACTGAATTTAAGTAGCTTATAAAATGAACCGCAATCTGCTTGCAAATTGAATACAGCACTTACCAACATTGTTTATCTAAAATGATGAGTCCAACATTTCAATCAGTTTTTTATGTTTCATATGTTTGGGTTTGGCTGCTAGCAGATGTGCAGTGTTGTTGTCTAACATGAACTGATAAGGGCTTTTATTTTCTCCTGTCCCCACACTGGCCAGGCTGCTGGCTCAGTGTCAACTGATAAGACTGTCGCATACCACCTGTATTAATGATTGGTCAAGCCTGCCTCCCAGGCCAGCAGTTACCAAAGAACACATGTCAGATTAGGAGAAACCTCAATAAAGCCTGCCAGGTTCTGGCCCTCTGTAAAAAGATACTATTCTCACAACTCTATGACATTATTGTTTTCATTGGAACAAACAAGTCGGAACCAAAGGGGAACCTGACAACTGTGAAAGGCAATATTTCCCTTTGTTCATTTGGACGATAGCCCCACATCAAACGGAGTTCAGCCCTAGTCCCTCTAAGTAGTTGCTCTGGAGCAATAGCCTGTATCTAAACTGGATCTTTAAACAGGAGAGTACACTCCAGTGCACAGTCATTCAGTCACTCCTGTCTCTGAAACGTTCCCACCCCCCTCTCACCTATACTTCTACCTGCTATTCTCTCTGCTGCACTATTAGCCAATTCTCTCTACTATCATTAGTCTATTTGTTGTCTAATTCTTTCACTTCATGGGAAAGTGGTTCCTCCGTCCCCCAGACCAGGCTCATTTCCACACCACGTTCACCGTCTCATTATCGGCCCGGCCCTGGCACACTCACCGGGCGCTGACCCGGGGGCCGTCAGTCTGTGGTGGATAAAAGGTCCTGGTTAATGAGTAACCACTGGAACTGTGGCCTGCTGCTACAGGTGTGGGGGCCAAGGACAGGAACTGATAAGGCCGTCCAAGCAGACATGGCCGGGGGGAGAGGTCGGGGACCAACAGTAGAGAAGGGGCTTGTGTCGGTGACACAAGGAGAAGTCCATTGGGAAGCTAATAGCATAGTAATTTAACCCTGTGATTCCTTATGCCCGATATGGTGCAGCCAATAGTTATCACAGGCTGTTAAGTCATTCTGTACGATAATGGCCAGAGGCTGCCTTTGTGAGGTCGTAATTACTAATTGATTTTTTTTGTCTGTGACCTCTGAACTCTCACCCATTTGGTAAAATTCAGTTCACTTCCTGTAATTTGTAAAGCACTACTTGTAGACTTGTAGAATATGAAATCATGGTGAATTTATGCACCCGCAGTTACCAAGTGTTGAATCTCAAGTAGGCCAGGCATGGAATCAAAAAACTCACAAAAACGTTTTTTAACAGGAGCAGACACTTTACCATATAAACTAAAATTGTATAATTTGTATTTGTCAAGAAAGATGCTTGATTAAGTGAAATTCATCCAGACGGATAACTTCTGGTAACTCTGGGGAATTACTATTTGGGGCTGGGATGTTTCATTTGGATCAATATTTCTGATGCCTCTTTTTCCCCCACCTCTTCCCGCTCACAGTCCTTGTTCGACCAGATTGGCTAATGAGTTACCTGGGATCACATCTAGTTCAGTCCTTCCTCCCCATACCTCCGACCAGCTCCCAGTCATTCTACTCATCCCCCTCCTTTTCTCTGACCTCACACCCCCATTCCTCAGCTCTGTCCATTATCTGCCAGCCTTCACCAGGGTGAACAAACTGTTCTATGTTCCCCTCTGGTTCCCTCTTCTGAGTACATGTCCCTGGGTCACCAAGTCCAGAAAAGAGAGAGGGCAGCAGAAAGTTAACCCAATCCAACGCAGGCAGCCTCCCAGGCTATCGCTAAGGCCAAAGACTACTGCCCTCTGAGAGATTGATTGTTCTCCCCCATTCTCTAACATAGGAATGCAACTTTGTTCTAGGCTTCTGAAAGTAGCTTTGACTGGTAATTGACAGCCCTAAACAACCTAGCAGAGAACAGGAATTTGCCTTCTGAAATATATGCCTAGGTTTGTATTGAATATATTTCCACTGGAATTGTGGGAAACAGTTTCTGCCCATGAGTGTCATTGTAATAGGCTAGGGGAGGCCAGACCTTGTGTGTGGACAGGTGTGTCACACAAGCCAACGGTTACGAGCACCACTCCACCCACAATCCTACTCACAATGGCTGCCAAGCCAGAGGATTACTGTTTCGTCTCCAAATCCTTAGACTGTACAAATGGTTTTGTCAAGATCTGGATATCATTCAATCTATGCGTGTGTGTGTGTGTGTGTGTGTTTGTTTGTCTGTTTGTGTCTCTGTTTGCATCTGTTTGAGTGTCTGTCTGAGTGTGTGAATGAGAAATAGAGTAAGAAAAATGTCTGTATGGCTCCTAATGATAAAATATATACAGGGTTGGTGGCAAAGGTACCTCCCATTTATTGCCCTGTAGAAAATACAATTTAAAAGTAATTGGTTACTTAACACATCCAGCAAAAAGTCCTGAATTACTTCAACATCTCCTCATTAATAAACCATGAACACACCCCAATGGTATGACCATCTGAGTCATTGATCATTGCAAGGGAAACTGGGCCTGATGTGTCACTGTGTCGCAGGCTGGGTAAGACAGCCCTCTGAGTTGGGTCCAGATTAGCAAAAAACCCACAGAATCATTAACAGATAGAAAAAACGGTTTCAACCGGGTGGTTCAAACCCTGTACGCCGATTGGCTGAAAACTGTGGTTCATGACACCGTACATCACAAGTAGGACCAAATATTTATTTTCACTGGTCTAATTGGTTTGGCGACTGATTTCTAATAGCAATTTTGATTCCATCGTGCTAAAGGATGGCCTTGGTATAATGGTCACATCCCCTCGTTCCACGTTGTTCAATTACGAGAAGAACTATGGGATTATGGCTTCATTGTAGTATAGGAAGTGTGTATGAAAGCAGGTGGGAGCGGGGGAGTGCGGGGGGGCGGGGGTTAATGCTGAGGGGAAATGCGTCACATTTTATAACTTCACGGCAGTAACCATGAAGGGGACTGACTCACCGTCATAAAAGTATGCAATGGGGAAAGTCCCCACCCCCATTCTTACATTTGTTGACATGGTTGTAGCTATTTGCTGTTTGGGTTCTCCCTACCTGTTTGCATCCATCTATATATGACCCAGAGGTCTTGAAATGAAACCTGGAACACAAACAAAAAGCCTGGAGGGCCATTGGACAATGCCTGTTCCCAATGGAGATTGAAGAACTGGCAAAGGGGAGGACTTTCCAAATACTGAGAGTTGCAACAATAGCTGGCCACCAGTCCTGACCTTCTAAACACACAGTGTCAACACTGACTCCAGGGAATGCTCAAGTTGCTTTTCATGCCGTCCATTTGGACAGGTCCCGGCTAACCAGAATGTTGATTGAGACCTGTGTTGTTGTGCCCGGCGTGCACCTTGCATGGCTTGCCCAAATAGACGGCATTACATTTACCGCTGTGTGGAACCGCCAGAAGACAAGCATTTAACTGTTTTTATCTCACTTGTTTGAAGCAGTTTTAAAGGAGTGCTTGTTTGCTTGTAAAAAAAAAGGAGTTTAATAGTGTTTTCCCCTGTCAGAACACTGCATCAGTTATGGTGGGAGTTGACAGTGGAGATATCTTAACTACCCTGTTCACAAGGCAGGTTACCTCAAAGCATGAGCTTCAAATGACTAAGTTTAGGCTCTAGGCCTAAATTACAGATATTTATTGTCTTTCAGACTGGTTGTCTGGCACCATGTGGTTACTGGAGGTACTGTGAACAAACACATCTAATGTCACATTGAATTGATTGGAGATCAAAAACAGGTCACGATTATCTTTGATACATTATTGCTTTGAATTCCATGGCCACCATTTGCTATCTGAATCCATGAAAGGGGCACTGCTCTTTTCCACATCCATGAAGTCAGGAAGAGGAAAGTGGAACACTCTCAATCCCTGTGTACATGCAGGCTTGACACACAGTGTCTCAGATACTACTGGCCTAAATTACATTAACTGGCCAAATTACATTTACATTACATTTATATAGAACACGCAATTGAAAATGTAATGTTTGCAAGGTCACCCCTTTCCACTCGTTTTATATGAAGTCATGAAATTCAGTACCTTCTCCTCACAAGGTCACTCGGTGGAATATTTTTCTAGTAAAGCACCTAATAACACCAATAAACATTCAAGTACTCATGTGGACTGGCACAAAAACCCATATAAATCAGTCCATTATATTTAGAATTTGGGTGTGCATTTTGCCATGTTAAAACTCAACAAATGCAAGGACAATCAAGTCGACCTCATGGTGGCGCTATAACAGTGCCATGTTACTGTAAATCTCTTGATCTGTTTGAATCTACTTTTCTTGGTGTCTTGTCATAAAAATACAGCGTTTACAGAATTACAATAATTGTCTCAGGGTGGTAATGCAGTCATTCATGTGGCACAACATGTTTACTGTGGCCTCGTGTTATTCTAACTTCATGCTCCAGAAAAAAAGTTATATAAAATGGATCGGATAACGGGTTCTTGTAAGCAGATGAAGATTCATTTACGATATGAAAATATATTTTGTCTTGTTATCCGTTGGCTATGAGGATGTCAGTCAACTCTCGAGGACATAAACATGAATTAAAATAGATCAATTATGTTTGAGGTGGGCGGTATCGCACAGAACAAAAACACCCACAACATATTGTCAAAGCAGTATGCTAAATATGTTTTTCGGTGCAGTTCCCTGGCCCCTGCTGTCATCAAAAATAACCGACATTTGAAATGTAGGTTTAACATAATTTTGCCTATTTAGCATGTTCCATGTTTTCAAATGGCCTATCACCAAAAAATGCATAATTGAAAACAAATTTATTATCAAATATCAATTTCTTCCCAAGTGATCATATACTATTTATTCATGTTCATCCTTTGTTCTTTATGTGTAATGCATTTTTAAATAATTGTACTTTATATTCAGTCCATTTAGAACGGGTCAGGGCACCAACAGCTTTGAAAACAAGTTTCACTTCCACGTCCATAGCAACAAAAGAGTGCAGAGGAAGTAGCATTTCTTGGCATGACTGGAGGAGTTTTTCACCTGATCATATCCTGGATAAGTAGTAACAGTTCCTGAGGGCCTCACCCTTTAACCGCCACTTTCAAGTCCCTCCCAGATGTTATTACCTATTTATTTCCCTGCACCTTGCCTCCCTGCACTGAAAGACGCAGCAAATTATGCAATACTTGTGATAAAATAAACACTATATGTGTGTGAGTGTGGGTGCATGATGGGGATGAACATGACCACGATAATAACAAGGATTAGATGTAGATTACCCAACTTCATAGAGTGGGTCAGGCATTACGAGTCGGATAGTGGGTAAATAGCTTGCCCTACAAGAGAACAAATAGATGTGGTAAAGGTCAGGCCTATGTTAAGGTATAGGCCAATAGCAAGCATAGGATACGGTATAAAGCCATGATGATTAAGTATGTTTAGAATGAAAAAGACCGGACCTGTCTTCATGGTAGCCTGACCTCACAACGCGCCAGGTACGACACTTCTGTAAAACCAATTGTGTTTATTATGATCTTACAGCGCCCTCATCAGGTATATCAGCGAATGACAGGCCTTCATGTAGTTGGATACATCACCAATATTACTTGTAACTATCACAGAAAGCCTTAGCATGGGTACAGCTGAAGCTGTCTCCATTTTGTAGAAACATCTACTTCTGTCAACGGTGTGCCCTTTGATACCAAGTAAACCAATGTTGGTGATTTAATACCAGATGCAGTTCTGATTTTTAAAAAATTAACAGAAATACAATTACACACATAAGTCTAAGATGCGTAATTAGACAGATGGAATGAACTGAACACTGACAAAAGTGGCAGTTTTTGCCCAAAAAAGGAACAAGTGTAGCAGCCTGCATTCCACAGCCTGCTTGGGTCTCAAGGCTAAGCAGAGTTGGTTCGGGTTGGTGCCTGGGCAAAAGACCAGATGCTGCCTGAGATGGTGTTTGAGGGGCATGTAGAGGACACTTCCTACTGATGTAAAAATAAAAACACAAATGCCCTAATGCCCAAGCCTTGCTTAAGTCTTTTGGATGGGAGCTTAAATGGGTGCCGTATCTCCATGGTGACTAAAGATCCTATGATGTCTGTCTCATCTGTGAAGTGAACGGGGCGCCAATAGTGGACCTGCCACATCTGTTGCTATCTGGCAAATGTAAATTGAGCTGCATGGTGCTGGGCTGTGAGCACATTATGTCCGATGTTTTCTTTCATTATTTTATTCAGAAAATTCCGAAGATTACATCTGAACACACATTTTCTTCACATTACACCAGAATTCAGTTGCCGTATTAATTCAGTATGCCTGTTAAAAAAGCGCATGCTGTCTAATCGGATTTTCCTTTCTGTCAACCGGAGTGTGTGATATCTCGCGCACTTGATGCTCCTCGCTCCCGAGTGTCTTCCTTCCAACAAGGGTTCCAGAAAGCGTCTGCTTACCTTAGCTTGTTTGCGCTGCAATATTAACATTGTGATCTTTGCGAATCTGTATCTATAGATTCGTTTACAAAAAACAGCAGCAATAAGCAAATGTATTGTGTTGGTCAACATGTGTGTGTAGTTTTGTTGCAATTACAAATGCCACGTTTGCGTTAGCTTGCACAGCCAGGCAAACCACTGTGATCTGACGTTAGTTTGCCAATTCAATTTGTTGGACTTCTCTCAATATTAACAAGCTACCTATACGGAAAATATATGTATATATTATCTCTATACATTTGATAAGTGTATGTCAAAGTGTTGCAATTGGATTCCTTAAATATATTTCGAAAAAACGTATTACTATAAATGCATGGCTGTATTACGAACACCCAACTTTCCGCTCTCTACTCGCTGGCCGCTCTCCAGTGGATTTACTAAGGTACGTAAGAATACATAAGTTTGTACACCGCACGATAAAATAAACGTTTTCAGAGTTCTGTACATGTCAATTGTCATTAATTAGCAAGAATGTCTACACAAAATTAATCAACTAATAATAAAATAACCCTTAATGGTAACATATGCCTGTTATGAAATGATCCACAACTCCAACCCACCGTTTTATGTTAAAACATTATCCTGTTAGAAAACTAGATGGGAAATGATTGAATATAATACTATAACGTTCACCTAGCCCATGAGGTCACTCGAACGTAGACCACAAGGATTCTGTAAATACATATCTTTGTGAAAAATTCATTTTAATATGGATTTCAAAGGACATTCTGTAATGTATTTTCTACATAAAATACATATTGTAATGAGACCATGTTTGTTAGTGAAATACATTTGTGCAAAAATGTAATGTATTCATACGTTTTAAAATACATTGTAATACATGAAACGTATTTTCAATCAAGTTAAAAGTTGGAAAGCTGGGTAAAATGTAAACAAAATGCAATTGAGTGTAAATCATTTAAACCCTACACTCAATACAAAATAGTACAACGACAACAAATGTTTCTTAAAAAATATATGCCAACTTTGAATTTGATGCCAGAAATACATTTAAAAAAATGCTGGATGGGCAACAAAAGCCTGGAAATGTTGTGTTATGCTGAAAACAAAACCTGGTGGAGCATCTCACAACTAATTAGGTTACTTGGCAACAGGTTAGTAACATGGCTGGGTATAAAAAGAGCATCCCAGAGACAATGAGTCTTTCAGAAATAAGGATAGGGAGGCGTTAACCAGTCTGAAAGACTACGCTGACAAATAATACAACAATGAATAATAAAGAATAATGTTTAGCAATGTGAAATTGCAGTGTGTTTGGGGATCTCATCATTCATGGTTTGTAAAAGCATTAAAGGATTCATAGAATCCAGAGAAATCTCTGTACACAAGGGACAAAGGCTGAAACCAGTATTGGATGGCTGTAATCTTTTGGACCTCAGGCAGCACTGTATTAAAAATAGAAACGATTCTGTAGTGGACCTCACTGCATGGGCTCAGGAACACTTTTGAAAACCATTGTCTGTGAACACAGTATGTTGCTGTATAGCAAGTTAAAACTCTACCATGCAAAGAAGAAACCATAAATATGCAAGATCCAGAAACACTGCTGCATTCTCAGGGCTCAAGTTTATTTTAGACGGGCTGAGTCAGAGTGGAATTCTGTCCTGTGGGCTGTGAAAATAAAAGTAATTAAATTATTTTGGGGAATAATGGGCACTTCCTCCAGGCTAGAGAGGAGAGGGACCATCCAGGTTTGCATCAGCACACAGTTCAAAAGTCAGCATCTGTTATGGTACTGGGGTGCATTAGTGCACATCTGACTTGCACATCTGTCAAGACACCAATCAAAGCTGAACCATATATACAGGTTTTGATGCTACAAATGCTGCCATCCAGATGAGCTCTTTTTCAGCGAGAGAATGCCAAGCCACACTCTGCATGTATTACAACAGCATGGCTCTGTAGTAAAAGAGCCGGGTGATAAACTGACCTGACTGCAGTCTAGACTTGTCACCCACTGGAAACATTTAGTGCATTATGAAATGAAAAATAAGACAAAGTAGATCACAAACTGTTGAGCAGCTGAAATCCTATATCAAGCAAGAATGGTAAAGTATTTCACTTTCAAAGCAACAGCAATTAGTCTCTTCAGTTACCACCTGCTTAGTATTGTTAAAAGAAGAGGTGATGAAACACAGGGGTTCAAATGCCCCTGTCCCAACTGTTTTGAAACCTGTTGCTGGCATCAAATTCAAAATGTCTTCATTAAAGAGGGGGACATGATTTCTGCCTCTTTAATGAATGTAAATATACTCCAGATTGAATTAAACCCATTGAATGTGTTGCTAAGGTTGAGAATCAATATCTGTAAGAGGTCTGGAAAATGTAGGTGCTGTGTATTTTGATTGGCAGGGGGACATAGATAAAATACATTTGTTTTCTGTATGGGTAGCTAGTCAATATTGAAGGAAGGGAAGTCCAACAAACGAAATGGGCTTACTAACCTATTAGATCATCAGTTGTTTTGACTGGCTGAGCTAATTAATACATGCTTTGCATTGGTCATTGAAACAATACTACGTACACATATGTAAAAAAACAATATTTCCTTATTGTGGCTGTTTAAAAAAATATCTATAGATCGCAAATACCACAAGCTTATATTTCAGAACAAACAAGCTTAGGTAACCAGACGCTTTCTGGAACCTTTTTTGGAAGGAAGACACTCACGGGAGCGTGGTGCAACAAGTGCGCGAGATCTCACACGCTCCTGTTGACAAAAATGAATATTAAATAATAGCGCATGCGCATTTTTGACATGCACACTGAATTCACATGGTCATTGAAATCTTCATAACAACTCCTTATCAGTAACTTCATGGTTACCAATGCGCGTCTGGTTGCATGATAGTCAATGCCGACACCTCTGTTCACTTTTGCAGACATACAATTAAGTTGTTTGCGAAAAAAATATATAATTTTTTAAACAATCGGCAAGTGTAAGTAAATGGTTTTAGTAGTAAATATATGTGTACTTTTAAACATTACATTGGCTAATATTTTCAGAACATAACTTCGTATTCTTATGAAGTCGGATGTCTCCTTTCTCCAAGCTCTCTAAAAAACACGTCATATTGTGTAGGATTTCAATTGGTTGTTTAGGCTTGA
>JACXGJ010011449.1:0-19827 GCA_016801105.1 Esox niger | reverse complement strand
GGGGGGGGCTTGGATATCTTGTTGTTGTATTCTGTGCAGTTTTCAGTCCTTTCAAAGTAAAGAGCCTATTAAGACTGAACACTGTGTGTAATTACACTCGGGCTGTATGGAGACTGCTTGGCATGGCAGGGTGCTGTATCACCCTAAAGAGTTGTTCCTTCTTTAATAGACCATCCATCACCTATCTGTTATGCGAGTGGAGTCTCTCCACTTCCTCTTTCTGTGTCTTGCTTTCTCTACCACACACAAATACACACACACACACACACACAAGCACACATTTGCTCTCGCTCTCCGGAGCCAGTGGGACCACACAGTTGGCTGATAATCCCATTTCTCCTGGCTGACAAAAGACCTTCTTTCTCTCTCGCCCCAACGCTCTCATACCCAATTCACTGCGCTGAGATGGGCAAGCTGTTCAGGAGTAGGGTAAAGATACCAAAGAAATGTGTTAAAGAGCTTGCCTGAGAAGCCTCTCTCTGACTCCAACTTTTCCCCAAGTGGCTTACCGTTGATGGCTTGGCTTCTTTCCTCATCCGCCTTCGGAGACTTTGGGAATAATCTGGCAGAGCTGCGGCGGGGAGAGCTGTATATTCCTGGTGTCTTTGATATATTCATCTATCATAAATGCTCTGTGACGGTGATCGTGGATGAGGAGAGCGTCTGCCGGTTTTAGGGTTTTGTGTGAGCAGCGAATGTGGAGAGCTAGTTAAAGAGCCTTTTTGCCTGGCACTGGGACTCGTAATGGTCATAGTACCGGCAGATTGGCGAATTGATTCATGTGTTTATGTGATTCGTGTTCATGTGCAGGTGTGTGTTTTTGTGTTTGATTTCATCATTCTGAGGGCTGAAGGTATGTTTCTAACAAAGTATAGTAACATGAGTAAAATCATGGGATGTGAGGACGTCAAGGATAGGCCTTTATTGAGTTGTAAAATTCCAGTAAGTTTCCACAAATTCCCTGGGCATTTGGGTTTAGGTTTATGGTTAAACAAATCTTGCAGCTTGTGATGTTCAGTCGACCATCAACCTGCCCACTCAATTTCTGTCCCTTCCGTCTACAGATCATCTCTTGACACTTTCTCCCATTTCTCACTTTGCTGATAAACCAGGACCTTGGTAATGAGTGTGTTCCTTCTGGCTTTGAGATGGCCAGGACCACACCCTTCCTGAAGGAACCAACAGCCCTAGCCATAGTCACCTGGGGCACCCTCTCCTTGTTCTGGAATTTTCCAGCGCTCTCCTGGTGCACATTCTCTCAGGTCCAATACCTCCGCAGCAAACGTCGCAAGGCCTGTATAACATGATGTGCCCCGCCCCCCCTTGGCCCACCCTCATCCAGGGTCATGAAGACCCAGGGCACATTCACACCCCTCTTCTGACAATATGCATACACACATTGACCTCCATCTACCCAAACTAGCATGTGTTGAGTGGCTTCAGAAGGTCTTGGCTTCTGCCGTTCAAGGACAAATGCCCTGAGGTAACGTGGCATGTTGTAAACATTAGGAGAACAGCCATGACAGCTAATTTAAATGCCGAGCCGTCAGCAGGATTTGTGACCAATTTCTGTCAAAGGATAATAGCTTTGAGATGTTTGGATTTTGCTTCAACTGTGAGTGAAATTAGATATGCAGTTCAAACGTATACTATACTGCCATCTGTATTTATTTGGGCTTCTTCCTTTGGCTCTATACTCCAAAGGTTTGGATTTCAAATCAAACCGTTACGATGAGCTTGAAGTACAGATTCTCTGCTTTTATCTGCGACCCATTGACCACACCAGATGCTGGGTGTCTTCCCTTGTGATGCTCTGCCAGGCCATTACTGCTGCCATCTTCAGCTGTTGTTGGTTTTTAGGTTATTTTGAAATGAGTCTAATCTTCAGCTAATGAAAGGCACGTTCAACTGGATTTTGAAATGGAGATTAACTCAGCTAGTCAAGAACTTTACAGTTTTAACATTCCTCCTTTGCCAAGATAATTCATCCATCCTGACAGGTGTGGTGTTTATATTTGTGTTTGTATGCTCATACTTCAAGACCAGGTTTCAATGATTATTAAAAGCATTTTGGAGATGGATAACAATCTGCCATACTGTTCCTGTCAGTATCATTAAGCATTGTCATGCCAACGCTATAATTAACACAGAGGTTGATGTGGCGTTGAAGTTTATTTTAAAAGGAGCTTCAGCTGAATTGTTATTCAGCTCAACACCAGAGCATTAATTGTTGTTTGTTTTGTCTCTAATAAGGAGGTCTTATCAGGTCTATTGATAATAATTTTCCATTTCTATCTGCACAACATTTGCCCCATGAACGCACCACTGAATAACCATTAGCTAGAACTGAATTAACAAGTCAATTTGTTCCACCTGTGCCAATTGTAATGGCCACTCCACAAACAACCAGGACTTCTTTCAGTTCCACTCTCCCTGTGTCCACTCTCTGCTTTTCTTCTGTGTGGACTTTGCACTTCTGACCTTCTCCACAAACGGTTTTGAGAAGGTGTGGAAGATGGAAGAGGACGCACAAGGGAGTATACAACTGAGAAAAGTCAGCGGTGAAATAAAACCCAGCATACCTCATTAATCATTTACATGGAACAGCCGGGTTCCTCTCTAGGTTTCTATATTTTGGCCTTCTTAGGGTTTTCCTAGCCACTGATGTTCAACACTACTGTTGTTTGCTCCTTGGGGTTTGAGGCCGGGTGTTTTGTAAAAGTGGTTTGTAAAAACTGCTGACGTAATAAGGGCTTTATAAAATACATTTGATTGATTGATTCAACAAAGAATGGATCCATTTTTCTGTTAGACACTGTTGATCCATTTGTTATAGTTGCAACTAAGGCTGGCCCAAGGGCTAGGCCCCAACAGGGCCATTATTGAGATATGGAAATTGGAATATCTTCATTTCTTCTCCCTGATTGGATAGTGGAAGTATTCCACTCAATGATTACTGAGTGCTCAGCCATTGCTAAATTGTATTGGACCAGACCCCTTGAGACTGAGCAGGGGAAAGGCATGGCCATTATCTCTAATGAAATCACTGTCTGTTCCCTAGAGCTTTCCCTCCATCTGCACCTCTTCCTCCATGTCAACTGATGAGCCCGGGAAGAGAGGGGTGGGGCCTGATTGAAGATGGCTCTCGAAAAGGTAAAACTAGAACAAAGTCTTAACTGCAGAACCACTTCAGAGAACCACAACGCCAATAGCTTGGCTATTTGTTTTGTGAGTTATGTATCAGGAAGTGGGTGAATTTAAATACATTTTCTAGGCCCTAATCTATGGAATAATTCCCAGGTGCGAGAATGCACCAGATTTAAGTGAGGCAAAGCATTTCTATGTATTAGGTGATTTTCTCTTTACGCAAGAAACATTTATTTCCTTATTATATTCATCTCAAATTGGTTACTAGATTATAATTCCAGGTTTCTATTGGCCAGATGCCTTACTATCCTGACAGTTGTAAGTCCTTAAATGGTCATAATCATCCCAAGTGGGAATTGAACCCTCAAACGTGGTGTTTCAAGTTCCCCTCTATACCAGCTCAGCCGTGAAACCACAGGGACACCAGGACAAACCAATTGTTTTCTGCTTCACTGGAAAGTGTTGACATCAAAACACACTTGCATACAGTTGCTATTTTGAACTGTAGCTTTGTTCGAACTTGGTGGATATGTGCCTGTTTTTTCTCTCTATGGGGGCCATAGTTTATTAATCCCCCTGCCATTTTCCCCCCTCACCGATTGTCCTGTCACAGACCCCCTCATAGTCGGCTCAACATTCGCCGGTAGTGGCCTCCTATCTGGAGGCTCGTTCGTATACGGCGTCTTCCTATATGCTTCGTATTAGAGTCACCCTCCCACAGACATGGCCACTGAGAAAGAAGCAAGTAGCGCTCATCTTGAAAAGCCCCAGAAAATTGGATTGGTCTTCGAGATGAGCGGGCTGGACGGGAGTGAGGTGAGCACTTAAAAGCACGGCCAAGTTCACCGCCGGGGAAAGATAACTCGGTGTATCCTTCGTGTACTGTGCACTCAGTCTCATGCAATTCCCCCAGATCTGAATGTGAAGCGCCACTTCCGCGCAGGGATATTTCGCTAGACCTCCCTCCCGCAGAATCACATTTCAATTATTCCTCCTCTTGACTATTGTGTTGCTACAAAGGAGAAATGATTCCGTCTAGGTCACTTCGGAGCGTGTTCGTTAACTCGCTCCCGTTGCCGAAGGCACGGCTGACTAACATTGGGCGCGCGCCTCCACCGCCCGCGCTCGCTCGCTCGCACGAGATTGAAGGTCGAAACCGCACGTCGAGTGACCAGGCCCAAATGCAGACCGTGTCACTGTCAACAGCGGAATGCCTTAAATGAGATGGTCCAGAGACTCCGGGAGCAAGGTTGTCCCGTTTGACGTTCCACATCTGGGAGTGAGGGATGATCGGATGTATACCTGGCAACGTCTCTGAATCCCGTTTGGCTCGGGGTGATCACGGGCTCCGTTCTCCGGGTGGCGGAGGGTGTTGTGGGAGAGGTTTCTTCTGTGTGTGTTAGATGCTGTTGACATACTGATCTTGTCCCCACGCGTATAAGCCCATAATCATAGGCTTATACGTGTGGCATCTGCGAGACCATGAATAAAAAAACAGTTCTGTGTTTGATCATGTCTAATGAATGTGTTATTGCTCTCTAAGGAAAGTGTTTAGGTTCTCTAAAGAAAGTGTGCCTGGGCTCTACTATTCTGTTTACCATTATTTCGAGATTTTTTGCAATTCCATCTCTGTGAATCTAAATATTTTAGTTTCAATATATCCCAGCATACTGTTGTTTGTATGCTAGCAGCCCCTTATACATTTCCCTGACTTGCTTGCTTGCACTGACCTTGTGGTGAAGGGTCACAGATCAATGAGTTATTGAGGTATTGACTGTATCTAGGTATCTGCTTGAAGTACTTTCCCTCCAGAATTCCTTTAACCATTTAACTGTGTCTGCACCAAAGGTCACTGACCTGTATTGGGATCTGGGACCAATGTGTGGGTTGAGTGGTTTTCTTCGCATCAATAGCCTTACCTGACTGATTAACAGAGCTGAGTTGGGCCTCTGGTTAGGCTGTGATGGTGACCTTTTGGACCTAACTTGTCTTAAACAGGCAGCCCAATTTAGATATGTTGCCAGTTATTTCCATTCACACTGTATGATTCCCCCGGATGAACGGCCATCATACGTGTAAAATATCCTCTTCTGACTGATACAATCTCCATCCAGATACAGATGTTATTGTCCGTAGGCAAGCCGTATCTACTTTTGCATCTGTGGTAACCATGGCAACTAGCCAAACTGATTCTCTCTTCCTGATTTGTAGTCATTTGTGATACAACCCTTGTGAACATCCAGTGGTCAGTAGTGGCTAGACATTTTTATGTTGTAATCTGGAAAGTAATGTGTTGCTACAACCTTGTCCATAGATGCTACAGACAGACCTATGTGCAGATCAGCAGAATCTATGGATCCAAGAGGCAAATATTTTTCTTGTGTGTACAATGGAAGTAGACCATTGTACTGTACCTAATGTTAGATGTCTGCGTCACACGGGGTGAGGGGCTGTCGCTTTTGGAAATTAACCTGCATATTGGTTGCTATAGCGCCACCATGTGGCCATTTGGCATGGCATTGCATGGGACAATGTCATCCAGTATATCCCAACCAGGGGTACTAGGACCCCTGGGGGTACCTGGCCTCTCCACAGGGGGTATTTGAAAACACTCATGACACCATAGGCTTACTAGTGAAATTAACATGAGGTGGTGCTTCAGGTTGGAGACCATGTAAAAAGGTGTTCCAAATAAAAATTCCAAATAATTTCGTAAAATATCTCATGCATGTTTCAGTTCCGCAAATTTATTTTATGAAGCCCTTTTTACTTCAGCAGTTGTCACAAAGTGCTTTCACAAAACAACTAACCTTAAACCCCAGGGAGCAAACAACAGTAGTGATGAACTTCAGTGGCTAGGAAAAACTCCCTAAGAGAGGCGAAATTTAGGAAGAAACCCAGAGAGGAACCAGGCTCCGAGGGGTGATGATGCAGGCATATGTTTTGACAAAATGGGCAAAGGGAACGTTAACCGACCAGCAAGCGGTCACTTTAAGATGAAAGCTGGCCTAGAATTAGACAAGAGGAAACACCTCATGGTGAGCAGCAGATGATTGTGCTGTACGCACTACATACCAGAGCGGAGCAGTATGGGTTAACGTGGCCAACAGCCAATCTTTAACCACAACATGTTCATGTTTATATTTCATTAGCAAGCACTTGGCAGGGACACTCCGAAATACAACAACCCACACCTACCTCTTATTACTGTAGAGTTCGTCTCCATGGTGACCGATTTACACCTGCAGAAAGAGCAGTGAACATCCCACCCAAGGCCATTGTCTGTCTTAACAGAAACCCGTCACTTTATCGCCTTTTATGAAGACTCCTGCAAAGTGAGTCAGTGTTGTGATTAAACATGAGCACTGACAAACCACTGCCACATTTTACATGTTGCGACGGAGGCCCTCTCTGGTGCCTTGGCATCAAGTCAATTGGTTTTAGACCTTCCTCGTCCTGTCATGCTCTAGCAACCCCTAGTGGTATATCCTGCATTTGCAAGCTCCATCATGGTTGTTGGCTGTGGAATGTGCTCTCCACCAGCGTATGTGTGCTAGTGGAGAGCGAAGGTGGCACCAGTGAAAATACATAGACCCAGTGTGGTTTTATGACTCATAGCTGCCATGGATTTGTTGGAAAAATAATCATCTTTGGTCATAGTGAAGCTGGCAACTGAGTAAAAAATAGGTGCTAGATGAGGTGTATTTACTGATTTTAAATTTGGATACATTTTTCTTGAATCATTTATCCAATTTATTCAACTTTAACAAACATATAAACCACAGCAAAACAAATCTGCAGGGATATTAATAATTTGTACTTATTCATCTTTCATTAAAACCAATACATAATCTCATCGCGCTCATAAACAGATTCAGATGCAACAATAAAATGAATCCATTTATTATTTACTGAGACAAAGCCGAATCACCCTTGTATTCTCCATTACTAATTACAAAATATGAATAGTTCATCTTCTGGGTCCAAGTTATTGCTTTAAATTGCATGTCTTTATTGCTCATTAATAGTAAATCCCTTTGATGAAAGTTTTTGTTTGTTGAAACAATCCCTTTAACTATGTAAAGTTAGCTTTTGAAATATTGATAAAGCAGCGGGACAAGGGAGATAACATTTCAGATGTCAGGGACAGCTAATGGTGTGGGTCTGCAGGTGTGTCTGTTGAAGTGTGTAATTTGCCTACTTTCGCTAGTGGAAATGACGCCCATAACGCAGTAGGTAACACAAGAAGCAGCTGTTAGGCCGTGGTATATGCAATCACCCTAATTGATCACACGCCGGCAGAAAAACAAACCCATTTGATGCAAGAACGACATCTATATGCGAAGGCTTCTGCATTTTTCACCGTGTTACACTGAAGCATTATTTATAAATGCTCCATTCATTAGAGAAGAGGAAGGGAGGATATGCACTGTGAACACCATGAATTAAGAATATCTCCATTTTTAAATGATACTCTGCGACGCAGTTGTGCATTACGTTAGCGGTGTTTGCTAGTTCATTACACGCGACGAATCGAGTTACATTTTTGTGACTCCTCGCATTGGTTAAACTCGTCAAAAGCAATTATGCCTTATTAAGATGTGCTTTTGGATGCTACCAAAATAACTTTTGATGAGTGAACTTTGTGAAATATTACTACTGCAGTTTTTCTGGGTGGGAATCTTCTGGGCATACCCTGTTAAATATGACTGTGTTGGTGAATCCCAGTCATAAAACATGAAAATGTTATTTGTTTTGAGTTGAGGTTTGTGTTTGACCGGGATTTTCATGTATTGTTCATTATAGATTTTTGGCCACAATGCTAGTTAACCTTTTTTAAACTATCCAAAGCATGTACATTGTTTAATGTTGTGTTTTTATGTTGTTTTGTCATTGGGATATTATGTTAGATGCTTACTTGGCCAGGGTTCACTAGAAAAACTGTCATTGTCACCTCTCTGGTTGACTAAAATCTCAATACAAACAGTGTTGTTTTCCCCCGGGCTGCCACTTAGTCCAAAACAGATTTTTGAGAAGGACCAAAGAAAAGCCGTTTCACACAGGCCATAACTTTAGTTACTGCTCCTGGTCCCCCAGTTTGAACTGATGGGATGTTCTGAGTCCAAGCTCCCCTTCTTTCCTTCCTTGCATTGCTGCTCCTGTCACAGCCAGGTGCTCTGATCCCCCTCTGGCTCCCGCTTCCACCCCTCACATCCACCATCTTCTGCTGAAGTAGCTACTCTGAGCCCATCCTCATCTGGTGATAAGGCATCACCCACAGCATACGGCCTACAATCCCAACGGACAAATCTGATCCCAGGTCAGCTTTAACTGTACTCACCCTCACCATAGAGCTCAGTGTCAGTGTCGCGTTCATTATCGTAATGGCTAACGGAAGTATGATTGGGATATCATTATGTGCAGTCTCTGAAGGATAAAACTGTGGGGAATTATTCAAACCTAATGCTACAGCTATCTTCAGTTCTGTCATTTTCTAATTGGGCAATTAGGCAGTGGAAAACAGGTTTACCTTTTTAATCCGTCACGCAGTTTCAAAAAGCAGAACCGGTAGTTTTCACCGAGGGAAAATCTACATAAATCTCAAATGACCGGCTTCACCCGGTTGTGAGCAAATCCAATGTGTTCAGGCAAACAAGATATATGTTCTAATAATAACCAATCCTGTTGGGTTCAGGAAACCTGACGGATGATTTCGCGTCACCCTCTCTTGGTCCGTCAATTCCTCCCCTTTGATTTCTCTAGTGAGATGTCAGTTCAATGAAAGCTGACGGGCGATGTGCAAGGCTTCATCCTCCGACCCCCACCTGGCTGTAGGTATGTCGACTGACCTCCGTTCCCCTCCCCCCTTGTGACCACGCCTGAGAACCCAGAAAGAGCGCCTCTCCTGGCCGTACTGGGGAATAAGCTTGGACAGTGACCATCATTTACCATCCGTTGGCGTGTTTGAACGTGATGTATTATTTTTTTAGGTGTTTGAATAATTCATTACTTCTTTGTGAATGATAGTGGTTGTAAACAAAACAGTTAGTGGCCCAGATTAACTAGTACTAACAAGCGAGCTGCTCCGGGACGTCAGGCAGAGTCTCTGTATTGAAACACAGTGCATTCCAAAAGCATATGGACAGAGAAACACATTTTCTTTTGACTCTGTACTCCAGCAGTTTGGAATTGAAATGATATATTATGACACTGTAGTTAAAATGCAGGCTGTCTGTTTTAAAGGGGAATACCTCCGAAAATCTAAGTTCAGGCCATTATTGTAAATAAAAATGTGTTCTTAAATAACCTGCCTGGTAAAGTCAAGGTTTAATAAATAATAAATCGCTTGAAGTATTTGTTGGACCATGTCTCTACGCACGCAACACTCTCACCCAGAAGAGCCGGGTCAAGCTTGCGCGAGTGCAACATCTGAGTTACGTTCCTTTCCGCCCCTAAAACGATTTGATGGAACTTTGTGAATTAACTACTATCTGGGTAAAAAATTAATGTTCTGTCAAAGCGAAAGCACAGTTGGGGATCCCAAAGCGATTGTGTTACATGCTGTGTACATTTTATGTGATAAATCTTAGTTGCAGGTTTTAAAGTAATCTCTGTAAATGAGTTGTGGGCTTCCTCAAAACGATTATGTTTTTGCATCTGACTCAAGTGTTATTTGTTACTCTTCAATGCTTCGGCAGGTGTACTCACAAGTACACTCTGATGTGAGGAAGTAATACTGTTCTTAAGGACTGAAGGTGTAGCGCCGAGGGCCTGTATACTTCGCGGCTGGAAGGCAGCCAGGGAGTTAGGCTTTCATGCCACCTCATTTATTCCCCTGTGAGACTGGAAGTCATGGATAGACATGTAGGCGTTTCTTTTGTCTCAGTTAAATTTAAAACATATTCTATTGGATCATTCTGTTAGATTTGCTTCATATTGTTTGTGACATTATAAGAATATTTTTGGTTTAGTAATTCATTTTTTTCTCCCATATATTTATTGTAAGATACAGCTAATTAAAACATTTTTTTCATAGCATTTTTGGCTTGTCTTTTCCATTTGTGGTGCCACTGTCCATACTATGTATACAAACGCGGTAATCTTTCATGGCCTCTCCATGACGACGCATTCTAAATCCCCATCCCGTCCTATTACCCAATACCGTATGTGGGATCTACTCCACACGGAACAACATTGAAGAATAGGTTGATTGTTTATGTGTGTCATAACCTCGGATCGCATGCAGTGTGGTGAATGGAACACGTGATGTTTTCTGCATGTCAAGTCTGAAACCCCCACAGGGTTTTTCTGGCTACTTATTCCGCTCCCGTTATCATTCCGAAACGCATGCAGATTCCGATCCTATCCGATATGGAGAATGTTGCTGGGGATTAGAGAGACCGGACAAAGGCATTATTAAAGCCCTTAGTCTACAGGCTCCCTGGACTTGTCTTCGATCTCATTGGATGGGGGTGTTCCCGGCAGCCTCAGAGGCCTGGGGGTGTCCATGTGCAAGACAGTGTGGGAGGAAAGGACAATATAACATTGCTGTTCATTGGTGGGGGCTTGTCATCTTCTGTGTACTCTTTTCCAAGCGTATGATGCATCGCGGATATAAGAATGATAACATCTATCAGAAAAATGTAATGAAAGAATGACTTGGAAAAAGAAAAAAGTATATGAGGCAAATTCATGTATTCTATTTTATGTCTTCCAAGTCATTCTTTCATTAATATATATTTTGAGAGGTATTATAATTCTTATACACATGATGCATCATCCACTGGGAAAAGAGCATCTTAGCTAGTAGGCAGCAGTCGTGCGGTTTGTGTAATGCCTCCATAACAGCATGTCCTTTGGGAAATTAAGTGCCCCCCCACACACACACATCCAAGTCATTATATGTCTATATTTTGATTGCATCATTTATGGGCTATTTCCTTTGTGGGTTCTGTGGATGAAACAGCGGGCAGTGGCGGTTAGTATGACAGTGGGATACGAGTGTTGCCCTTTCGCTTGGCGGTCTAGCGGTCGGCAGGGTTGGTGGGGTAATGGGCCGATGGGCTGGTGAACTCTGGACTCGACGTAGCTCCCTGGGTGATCTCCCCCCGTAGCGAGCAGCCATTAGGGTGAATTATGCATAGCAACAAAATGACGATTGGTCGGAATTTTCAAACCCATGAGATGGTTGCATCAGTGACGGTTCTCTTCCTGGTTTCTGTAGAAGGGCGTGACTGATGTGACTGTTGGCGTAGTGATGACCTTTTTCCAAGGGTCTAGTTAAAACCAGTGCGGTCACAAAAAATGTAAGCTGACCAAACTCTTTGTTGCCTGCTGTATGTAACCTGCCTGACATGAAAGATTGTGAGCTGTTTAAGGCAATAATTCCAGACCTTTTTCTTTTATCTTCTTAAAATATCGACTAAAACAAAATAGCCCAGGTCAACATTTCGATTCCTTGTTATGGTTGGTTTCTCTCTGTTAACTCAATTGGGGCAGAAAGAGCAGAAGGCTTTAGGAACATCTGCTGATCAGCTGTGGTCATTCTGAATACATGGAGCCACTGAAAAATGTATATTTTTGTCACTGTATCACCTGGTTGAATAAAGATAAATTAAGTATCGTGTCCTTTCAGCTTTGTTGGCTAGCACATCTATGAGAGTGAGCACACAATATTAAGTAATTATATTTAGAGCGTAGAACTATGCGTATGTTATCTAATGTGATTTCTCACAATATCTCCTCTATCTCCACACACACAAACCCAACCTTGATCTCATTCTCTCTGTAAGCTCAACATGTTCTCTGAAGATGCGCTTGGATCAAGACGAGCCGTGTCCTTTATTCCTGATACATGTTTTGCGGGAATAACGCTGGACCTTGCAGACCTCAGTGGCATGTTCTGTGGTAATGTTCTGGTAAATGAAGCGCGAGGAAAGAGCTTCTCGACTGGAAACCGAAGAAGTGTTTCATGTTCAGTGTGGGTCACGTCACGTCGCCATTCCCAATGCGCATAATGCAAAAGCCCAGCGCCCAATGTCAAAGGTCGCCTGTCTTTGTAAATGTCATTATTTAATCATGTCTCTGCTGGTTTCTCTCCGCTCATGACTGGTCTCGCCTCAATGGCCAAGGAACATGGTGATTTTAAAATGAATACCTGCCTGTTATGGTCTTAACCGTGGTTTATCTTAAAGGGGAAGTACTACATTTTACACATGGACACATTTTACTCTTTCTGTACATGTAGTTAATTCCCTGGCCATTTTGTCATATATTGTAGAGGTCATGCTTATCTGACAACCAGTTGTCCCTGTAGTAAATAATGTTTTTTTATATTGGGGGGGACACTTACTAGAGTAATAATTAAAATAAAAGCACAAGAAAAAAGTGGGGTAAAAATTCAGAAACATCTTTTGAAATACTTCTTTGTGATGTTTTCAAGCTAGAAGATACATTTTCCGTTTCTTGTTGACGCAGAACTTCCCCTTAAAGGCAGTTTTTTTCCCTGGGAAGGGAGGAGCATCAGAAAGACTTTGCGGAGCTGTTGATCCTGGTTTGTCCATTACCTTGCTTCCCCTTTGCAAGCTAGCAATAAAACGTTAGTGGTTCTTAAGCCTGCCCCAAGAGTACTAAAAATGGCGATGGAGTGGCTGCGTTTATCCGTGGACGTGCATATCATTTTTGCGGTGCTCAACATAACTTGGTATTGTGTCAAAAAAATTTGACAAACAGGAAGAACGCTTAATGATGTGAAGGTAGTCGAAACCAATTCCCGCTGAGCATTTTGGGCTGTGAGACCGTCATCCTAGCCATGTGGTAAACGGATACGTCATCAACCCGGGGACGGACAACTGAGGGACCACAAAGAGATGGATAAAAAAAATAACTGGAAAGACTTCCTGTTTGTTGCTAAACCTGCGAGTGAAGGGAACTAGGCGGCAGCTTGATTTGACATGGGGCAGATGCTATCCATTCGCCTGGGGGCATGAAACGTGTTAGCCACAGGATATCACCACATCATCTCAAAGCATCAACAGAGCTACTTTGTGTGTGCCTACTCACACCCTCAAGGGTCTTTGGCAAATAAAGCCGTGATGAAGCAAGTCCACGCTCCATTCGGGCTTCACTCTCCAGTCAGCATGCCCTGGCTGGCGGAGGGCCTCTTGAGCGATGCTTCACTCTGATCTGATGTTCGGAGCCACTCTGGTCCGATGGCGCTCACTGTTCTGGTTCTTCGACGTGTCATTTTGCATTTGCGCCAACTGACACTTGATTTGGGGAAATGGCGTGCGAGTCGTGAGTTCTGTTCCATTAACCATGGTAGCAAAACACTTGAGACTAAACAGTGTCCCTATCATTCTGATTTGAGAATGTAGCCACTGATATCAATCCGTTTTGGGGACGAGGAAGAAACCGACACTGACTGGTCACGGATCCATGGCCATGCTGAACAACTCTCTCTGAGGGCAAGTTATAAGAGGGCAACAAGACAATTTGCTGTACATTTCTGTCACCACAGCGAGCACTTAGCGAGTAGACAGTCTACCTTCACACACACACACACACACACACACACACTCTCTCACTGTCTGCAAATTCTCAGTCACACACCACGTTCTCATGGGAAGTACTCAGTCTGACTGAAAACCACAACAGTGCCAGACATAAATCGAGGCACTATGCATCCATAAACGCTCTCTGTCCTCTTACTCTTTCTCAAATACAGCAAGATTTTAAAAGTATCTAACATACCGTATGCACCTGAGTTATAAGCACCCTAGGTAACTATCCCACTTGTAATGTACACTACTTAATACTTTTTCTGCCTTCTATTTGCACTTCTGGTTAGATGGTAGGTGCATTTCATTGCACTGAACTTCTACTTGTTCATTGACAAAGTTGAGTCCAATCAGCTTAATCAACAAAATATGTATTTTATGTTTTATTGATTGAAGAACCACTTTGAGCCTCCTATAACGTTTGACTGGGAGGTGGGGGGTTGATGCCATTCGTCCATACAGAAAGAAAAAATTTTAATGGGATTTTGGTCAGGGAATTTTAATGGCCATTGCAATAGCTTCATCCTAAATAACAGTCAGAGACTGATTTTCTTGTGTAATTGGAAGTGTGCTTTGGATTGTTGTCCAGCTGGAAGATTCAATTACCCAGTTTTAGCCTCCAGGCAAAGGCAGACTGGTTTTGCCTAAAATCTACTGGTAATTTCTCCCGTTGCCAAGATACTCAGCGACTTTGGAACTCAACAGTAGGGGAGTATTACAGCAGGTATTTCCTGCATGACCATTGCTCTTTTCATACAAAACTTTTCTTTTTATACCAACTTTTTTTTCTGAGAAGGAAGAAAAAAATCCCCTTGTGTTCCCGAGGATCCATTGAGCATGACCGCAGCGGCAATTTGTAACCCAAACAGCTTTGGTCCCAACAGTCAGAAAGCATACTCAGGCGAAAAGACTTGAGTGTTTAATTGATCAGAAGAGTGGGCAAAAAGTCATGCGGAACAACAAACAATCTTGTAGACTCGACTCAATCTTTCATAACATTTCTCTAGTTCACGTCGTTTTTGTGAAGGTTTGTATAATCAGAACTTCTCCCTCTGATCAAACACTGCAAACAGATAGTCTGTTTGATACAACTGACGAGTGTACAGTGGAAAAATACAACTGGACTTTCTCGTAGTCAATACACACTGGAGCTGCTTATTACCAAAACGATTCTTGTTTAATGGCCTGGCATAGGGAATGTTTCCATAGTAATCTGATGCAGAAAACGTTTTGACGCAGTGGAACCGTCGTGTTGAGAAGACTAGATGTGGTACTGCACTCTGTCTCACCGAAACGTAACCCACGCCTGTCTCAAAGTGACCGCCGGTTGTGTCTGACATGTCATCAGCAATCACTGGTAATGGATGTTCAGGTGAGACAGGCTGTTTGTGGAGGGGGAAGCGCTGGTCTCCGCTGTGATACACTGGGATCCGTTGTCTTTCTTGTTTGGTCTTCTAAAACGATTGCTGGTGTGCAGTGTGGGACCTTTCAGCTGGAAAGTGACTTTAGATGAATGATCAAGTGACCGAGTGCTTTTAAAGCCCCCCCCCCCCTTCTCTGGGGTTAGCCAGGACATTGCACTCAGAAGTACAATATTTTGTGATTTGACTGTAAAATGTCGAACCAGGGGCCATTTTGAGTCCTGAAACTGCGACATATGCCAGTTAGTCAGCAGGCACTCCGGGGAAACACGGGCCGCGGTGAAAAGGAACACTGCAAACTGTGAGGGTTTACTGGACTAAAATCAACCTTCTCCCCAGAGAACAACTGGCCAGAGAGCAATGACCGTTTGTTTTAGGGCTTTCTGACGCTCAGAAAGTAAGCGCAGCCAGCCAGGAGGAGATATTGAGGTTAAATTGGGCCAGTGCCTGGGGCTGATCCCTGGAAGCGATGGTCCAAACATGAGACAGGTGGGTGCAGAGCTCCCCTCCAATACGTTGTCCAATACGTTGTTGGAACGCTGTCTACGTCAATATCGGGTGTAACTCTAATTGATGGATATTATTCTGTGTTCTTGGAAAGAAGTGCTTTAAAATATTTATACAGCTAATTTTTTTTCTTAAATCAGCATCTCTACAAGCATGGCAGCCATTCCATTCCAGTGTCTGTTAAATTCCAGCGCAGGCACACCTAATTTTACTTAATGAGGTACTGATTAGGTGATTACCTGAACCCAATCTAATTTAACAAGGAAAAGTAAGAAAAACTCTGCTGTAGTCATCAATATCCTCTTGCAGTTGGACCAGCTGGATGGCAAAAACAGCGCAAGGAGTACCTGAAAGGTAATTTGAATAAAAAAATAACTGTTCCACATAACAAGCAGAGGGATACAGTGAGCATCAGGTTACTTCCGTCCTGAAAACTTAACAGGGCAGTTTATAAGAACAAGGTCAAGCAAGAGACATTGGGGAGAACAAAGCTACAGACTGGCAGAAGGCTAAAACGAGTGTCCACTGACCGAGATTAATGTCAACTCATTCAAATGTCACTCAACAACCGTAGGATGACATCAAGTGACCAACAAAAAGAATGGCAAACAACAGCTGGGGTGAAGTGCAAGGGGAGGACAGTTCGAAACAGGCTCCTAGGGGCAGGGCTGAAGTTGTGCAAAGCTTGACCAAAGCCCTTCATCAAAGCCCTTCATCACTGAGAAGCATAGAAGAGCCAGGCTGAAGTTTGCAAAAGACCTCAGAGAGGTCATCCTCTCTGATGAGTCAAACTTTCAGCTTTGCCCGACACCATGGTTAGACGAAGACCTGGAGAGGCCTAAAAGCCACAGTGTTTCTCACCCACCGTGAAATTTGGTGGACGATCGGTGATGATCTGGGGATGCTTCAGCAACGCTGGAATTGATTTGTCTTTGTGGAGGATGCATGAATCAAGCCAAGTAAAAGGTTATCCTGGAAGAACCGCCCAATCTCCAGACCTGAAACCCCATTGAAAACCTGGAATTTGACCAAGAGGAAGATAGATGGTCACAAAGCCAAGATACTTTCATTTTTGTGCCAGGAGTGGCATAATGTCATCCAACAGCAATGTGACACACTGATTGAGAGCATGTCAAGACACATGAAAGCTGTGATTAAAAAATTAGGCGTATTCCACCAAATATCTATTTTTGACCTCTTTATTAAATTAAAACGTTAGTATTTTGTTGTTGAAAAATGAATATGAATTTGTTTTCTTTGCATTATTTTAGGTCTGAAAACAATGCATCTTTTTTGGGTTGTTTTGATCATTTCTTATTTTCTACAAAAAACACTCTAAATGACAATATTTTTACTTAGAATTTGAGTAATGTTGTCAGTAGTTTATTGAATAAATCAAACATTTTCATTTTTCTCAAACACCTATGAATAGTAAAACCAGAGAAACGTATACTTTTGCAGAGGTCGTGTCATTTTCCCAGAGCTGTGTGTATATGTATATATAGTTCTCTATGTATTAGAACACATAGCCATGGGTTATAGTGAGAATTTTGAGGCCAGGATTATTTATTGGCAGTAGTATTCTGTGAACCTTGATTTAAACAAGGTTCAATACATTTAATTCGATAACACAACAATGTGTTGAGAAAGTGTCAGGGCCTGAACGCGTTCCGAAGGTCGTGTGTGCGTGTGTGTATTAATAGGAAATATGTTTTCTAACAGCTAACTCTATATTTCCAATTTGTCCTTTGACTGGGAACTCCGTTCTCTCTCTCTCACCTCCGTGGCTCCGTGCACACACACTCCTCCCACACATCCATGGAGATGCTGCTCCTCCTCACGCCTTCGACAACGTATTGCCAGCACCTCCAGACATGGGCCGAAGTCATCCAGTCTCTCTAGATGGCCGAAACACGACTGGATTTCTATCGAACATCGTCCACTCTATTGCCTCGTCAGAAGCAGTTGTTCATCTCAGCCTATCAGCTTCTGTCGTCGTCACATACACTGTGCATGCGTTTAAATTGTACGATACATCGAACCACGTACTCTCGCAACGTTTGAAATGCGCATAACACTTGCGCGGAACACTTCCTGCTTTACATTCTTCTTGTGAGCAGTTTTGCAAAAAAAGAAGTGTGCCAAGTAAATGTGTTTGTGTGTGGCTTCAGTGCGGTTAGCACAGATGCGTCCACCTTCAGCCAGCTGTGCTGACACTGCCCGAGGCATCACAGTGCCAGTCTCCGTCACTCATCCTGGCAACACGCACAGTAAAACCTGTCATTGCGTGTGTGTGTGTGTGTGTGTCTGTGTGTGCGTGCGTGTGTGCGCGCAGGCCCAACCTACATAATAGGCATAGTGATATTCTATATTTTATCCAAGAAAGGACATATTACTCATGATAGGATGAAAAGCTTTGGTTGCAATGGTCACGTTTCCCTGCTGTAATCCTAATCTAAATAGCTGTGTGCAAGACCTATGAATAAACATATTGAAATAGAGGGCAAGTATTTATTCCTAGGCTCATGGTCAAACTATCGGGATAAAGAAACTACAAGTAATTGATCTGGTAACCAAGGCGTTGGATAAAATGCATGCGGTTTGATTTTAATGATTAAATCAATGTCACAAATGGAATCCAATGCTATAGGTCCGAAGAGATGCGGTTGAACACACTAACTAGGCACAGACAAATAACCAAGGGTGGCGGCAGTCAGGGGCTGTATAGGTAGGTATGCGAATTTTTAATTAATTAATATACAAAATATGATAAATGGCTTTTACAATCTTAGTGTTTGATTACCATAGGCCTACTTATAGAGCTAATGTGCATCGTCGAGAAATCCTTGACAATATGTGTGTGTGTGTGTGTGTAAAATATTAAATAGTCTGTTTTGTATGGCTGCTGTAGTTTACATTAAATCTAATTTAGCCTAGCTTTGTAACTTGACAGGTGACATCTAATATAACAACACATTAGATACGTTACTGCATTATTAAACAGACAGAGGGAGAGATTAGAAATGGTAGGATGCTCATGCAGATTATATATTCCACATCAGTGCTTGTCTAATTTAACCATATAACGTTGCTCTGCTGGAAAATGTATATGAGCGATTGGATGAATGTGCTGTCAGTCAATAGGGCGGGCTCTCTGCCCCCGCTCTCCAAGACGGCTGTGATGTGTGCGAATGTGTCAAGAATCTCTCCCGCTGCGGCGCTCAGATTACCCGTGTTTATACTTTAGAGTCGTGTTTCAAAGTTTACTATACCTGATTGCCAGTGTCGTATATGGGTCTGTATGGACCAAGCTGATGTGAATAGCGAAGTTGCATAGTATATTATGTGGAATTTCTCAACTGCTATGTGTTTGCATATACCGTGCGCCACGAGCTTGTCGTGTGTCGGATTGTGGCGACATCAGTTGCTGCGCTGTCCGGGGTGCTGAAGGTCCGGACTCTTTCGCGAGTGCCGAACAGAGGCAGCCGAGGCGTTCCCGGGTATATGCCTTTGCGAATCAAGTCTTGAGATGACGCGGAAAAGGCTGCGTTGTGTAGCTGTATGGGGATTCTTCGCGTGGGAAATAGCAGTGTTGCTAAGGTAAGAGGTAGTACCGCGTCCAGAATGACGCGGCTTGATTTACTAGATAGAAGTTCCTGAACTGTTGGATTGTCATGCGTTTTGAGTTCTTCAAACATTTCGAGTGGCTTGCATTTGAGCAAGTCTATGCGACCCTTGAAACATCTGGAAATGTGGAATAGGATACTTAGTGCATTTTAACATGCACTTGCCACTGCAAATAATCTAGTACCCCTTTTAGGCATATGCATGCCGTCTAATCTCGATAAATGTACTAGTAGACCTAATTACCCTGTTTGTGATTCTTCCGCTACGGTTTCTGGCTGTTGACTTCAGGCAGAAAACGTAGCACCGCGATGCGCGCAAAAAGCAAGTCCTTTAGGTTTAGTGATAACTGCTCTGTCTGTATTTTATTTAGACCCTGTGAGCTGGGTATTTCTCAAATTAAATTTCCCACGGTGGAATTTGATCTGCGTGCGCGCTAGGCCGTTCTGATGCCTACGACTTTATATATCCAACACAGTCTATATATATATATATGTATATGTGTATATATATATATATATATATATATATATATATATATATATATATATATATATATATATATATAT